>JAUTXW010002548.1:75000-385000 GCA_030620095.1 Kuschelorhynchus macadamiae
AAAAAGATGTCAGGAAGAAGTAAACAAAACCTTCCATGGCCTACCAAGCTAAGTTATTCTTTAAGCGGGTGGTTTTGTTATGGTAGTCTTTGAAAACAGGAAAATATTCAAAGTTGGCTCATATCTAAAAAATGGTAGGAGATGGGTATAGGAACATATATGGAAATATTGTAGGTAAGGTATTGGTTTATTCGAAGATACCATAAAATACAGGGTGTTGTATTTAAAATAAATGAGTTTTCACCATTACTAAATTTCGATACAAATACCCTTTTTTTACGACACCCTGTATGATATATCGCTATTCTAACATATAGTTATTTTAAATATATGCATTTTCTAACCCAGAAAAAAAAATCTAATAATTATCTCGCTTAGGCAGGTAAATATGGAATTTTATTAACGTGGTGAGATAAGTATAGGAAGATGTTAACAAAAGTTACTTAAAATCGTGCGTAGAATCAGAAACTGCAATAAAATATAGGGTGTTCTATTTGAAATTTCAATGTTGCTATTGGTTTCGGAGAGATGTGGCAACACTGCACTTGCGAAAATATTTTTAAAATATAGATTTTTACCTATTATGTCCGTATGCCGAATTTCAAAAAAATCCCTTTTATAGTTCTCCAGAACTTTTAATAGGGCACTCAACGTGAATCACCCTGTATATATATATATATATATATATATATATATAAATTTTATTGGTTTAATTTTTCTTTGACCAGTTTGAGTATATATTTTTATTTCAATTTTCTTGATTTAAGGTCAATTTAAAAACTTTACACATATACTTTAAATCATATATTTGCCCATAAACATGATGTAGTTAGATAACGTTTCGCGTCGCACTTCGGTCTTTTTCAAATCTAAAAATGGAGAAGGGCGTAGAATTTTAATTTAGTATTTTTACATTTAATATTTTATCTTGTTAGTATTACCTTAGAACGTAAACTATTAGGGAAAGTACATTTATTTTTAATTTTATAAAAATGGAAAGTGAATATTTTCCTTCTTACCTCAATACGTAGAATTATTCAAAACGGCACAAGATGTCACATTTCCACATATATACATACACATCGATACAATTAAAATACACATATTATGTTAAAACATTAAGACATCACAGTGGTTATTCCAGTATTGAAATATAAAATTTACTCAGGTTATTGACGTCCTTCTTATCGTTGATAGCATTTTTGCTTTTTTTGTATTTTGACGATCTCAAAAAATTATCTTTTTTTAGTTTGCGGTTCGGATTTTAAGATTTTGGTGTTACTATAATCAAAGGTATGTTTTTTTGAATTTTCATGATTTGTTAGAGACGTCGCGTTTTTTTTGTCATACTTGTGACCCTTCAGTCGGTTTTCCAAGTATTGGCTAGTTTGGCCTATGTACACACTGTTGCAATCTTTGCAGGGTATTTCATAAATAACATTACTTTTTTTGTTTTTTGGGATTTTGGATTTTAATCTGGAAAAATTATTTGATAGTAGATTGGAAGCCTTGTGACAAGTTTGAATATTATATTGTTTAAATAATTTTTGAAGTGGTTGGGATAAGCCTGGGCTGTTCGGGATAATTATTTATTTTTAGAGCATTTCTGGCTTTTTCTAAGGCTTGTTTCCGGTATTCCAAAGCCAGAAATGCTCTAAAAATAAATAATTATCCCGAACAGCTTATAAATAAAACCATTAAAAGTAGAATCCACAAATTTTATAACTCGAACGACACAAAAAATAATCAGACTTCAAACACAAATCTTTACCCTTTATAAACGGCTTATCCCAACCACTTCAAAAATTATTTAAACAATATAATATTCAAACTTGTCACAAGGTTTCCAATCTACTATCAAATAATTTTTCCAGATTAAAATCCAAAATCACAAAAAAAGTAATGTTATTTATGAAATACACTGCAAAGATTGCAACAGTGTGTACATAGGCCAAACTAGCCAATACTTGGAAAACCGACTGAAGGGTCACAAGTATGACAAAAAAAACGCGACGGCTCTAACAAATCATGAAAATTCATAAAAACATACCTTTGATTATAGTAACACGAAAATCTTAAAATCCGAACCGCAAACTAAAAAAAGAGAATTTTTTGAGATCGTCAAAATACAAAAAAAGCAAAAATGCTATCAACGATAAGAAGGACGTCAATAACCTGAGTAAATTTTATATTTCAATACTGGAATAACCACTGTGATGTCTTAATGTTTTAACATAATATGTGTATTTTAATTGTATCGATGTGTATGTATATATGTGGAAATGTGACATCTTGTGCCGTTTTGAATAATTCTACGTATTGAGGTAAGAAGGAAAATATTCACTTTCCATTTTTATAAAATTAAAAATAAATGTACTTTCCCTAATAGTTTACTTCTAAGGTAATACTAACAAGATAAAATATTAAATGTAAAAATACTAAATTAAAATTCTACGCCCTTCTCCATTTTTAGATTTGAAAAAGACCGAAGTGCGACGCGAAACGTTATCTAACTACATCATGTTTATGGGCAAATATATGATTTAAAGTATATGTGTAAAGTTTTTAAATTGACCTTAAATCAAGAAAATTGAAATAAAAATATATACTCAAACTGGTCAAAGAAAAATTAAACCAATAAAATTATATATATATATATACAGGGTGATTCACGTTGAATGTCCTATCAAAAGTTCTGGAGAACTATAAGAGGGATTTTTTGAAATTCGGCATACGGACATAATAGGTAATAATCTATATTTTAAAAATATTTTCGCAAGTGCAGCGTTGCCACATCTCTCCGAAACCAATAGCAACATTGAAATTTCAAATAGAACACCCTATATTTTATTGCAGTTTCTGATTCTACGCACGATTTTAAGTAACTTTTGTTAACATCTTCCTATACTTATCTCCTACCATTTTCTCTAAAAAACTTAATTTATGATTTTTTTTTAGAAAATCACCACGTTAATAAAATTCCATATTTACCTGCCTAAGCGAGATAATTATTAGATTTTTTTTTCTGGGTTAGAGAATGCATATATTTAAAATAACTATATGTTAGAATAGCGATATATCATACAGGGTGTAGTAAAAAAAGGGTATTTTTATCGAAATTTAGTAATGGTGAAAACTCATTTATTTTAAATACAACACCCTGTATTTTATGGTATCTTCGAATAAACCAATACCTTACCTACAATATTTCCATATATGTTCCTATACCCATCTCCCACCATTTTTTAGATATGAGCCAACTTTGAATATTTTCCTGTTTTCAAAGACTACCATAACAAAACCACCCGCTTAAAGAATAACTTAGCTTGGTAGGCCATGGAAGGTTTTGTTTACTTCTTCCTGACATCTTTTTGACATTAACAGATAGTTTTCAATTGATGCTCCGTAAAAATGGAAAACGCAATTGAATATTCCAATATTAATATTTTAAATTTATTTTACATTCATGGAAAGTGTAACAAAGTTATTTCAAGAACCTGCAGAAAATCTAACGAGATGTATCCTCATTTACCTCCTATGCACAGGAAAAAATTTAGAAGGTACTAAATGCAATAATAGTTTTTATTTCCTTAAAAATCAATTTATGTTGCTGAAACAACAGGAGGTTGTCAGTATTAACGTGCATAACATAATATTTTGATGATGGTCCTTGGACTCTTTTGGTACAATTCTTTCGTACGTGTACACAGCATTTTAGGCTTTCTATTTATTTTGCCTTCATATTTCAGATATGAAGCAAATTTTAAAAATCACGGCAAAATTATAAAACATAGATCATGCACAAAACTACAAACTGATAATGAAGGCAATGAAATAAATGTACTTGGATATTTTAACGTTTACCCTCAAGCATCAATTAGAAGTGCTGAAATAGATCTAGGACTTTCATATTCAACAATTCAACGTATTCTAAGCAAACATAACATTCAACCATTTAAATTTATCACCCAGCAAGGCCTTTTACCAGAAGATTTTCAGAGACGTACTGAATTTTGCGAAATAGTTCTAATTAAAATTGAGGAAGACCCACTATTTTTGAAAAAAATTATCTGGACTGACGAGTCGAAGTTTACGAGGGAAAGAATAATTAATAGACGAAATAGTCATTTTTGGGCGGCTGAAAACCCAAAATTGGTTATAGAACGAAGATTTCAGTTTCAATTCGGGTTTAATGTTTTTTGCTTACTGATGGACAATAAATTTGCTTATTGTATCTACGATGAAAATTTAACTTCGAATAAATATCTGGATATTTTAAGAACTACAGTTAATGAGTTTTTGGATGAGTTACCACTACAATTATTGATTTCTTGCTGGTACCAATTGGATGGGGCTCCTGCACATTGCAGCAATGAAGTGAGTCAAGAATTATATGGAATGTTCGAAGATAGGTGGTTCAGACGTTTGGGACCATGGGATTGGCCACCTCGGTCTCCGGACCTAACTCCCCTAGATTCTTACCTTTGGGGAACCATCAAAGAGCGAGTGTATGTAGGAAATCCAATACAAAATCTCCAGGATCTGGAAAATCGAGTACGTCGAGCTTTTGACGAATTAAATCCTGAGGAAATACGAAGAGCAACAACAAGAAACCAATTAATGTTTACACGAATGCCTTAATGCGAATGGTGGCCATTTTAAGCAATTTAACAATTAGTTATCTTTCTTTTGCTAAAAATTAACGATTATGTATTATTTGTTTGTTTAATTATCACTTACAATATCTAACACCTTTAGGTTACAAATTGTATTTAAAAAAAATACATTTTGGATTATTCACCGTATTTAAAACTGTCTGTTTATTTCAAATATTTGTCAGTACGAGGTAAATAAAACCTTACATGGCCTAACTAGTTAAGTGATTCGCTAAGCAGGTGCCGAGGCGGGTGCTTTTGTTGTGGATGGTCTTTGAAAACAGGAAAATATTCAAAGTTGGCTCGTATCTAAAAAATGGTGGGAGATGGGTATAGGAACATATATGGAAATATTGTAGGTAAGGTATTGGTTTATTCGAAGATACCATAAAATACAGGGTGTTGTATTTAAAATAAATGAGTTTTCAATATTACTAAATTTCGATAAAAATGCCCTTTTTATACGACACCCTGTATGATATATCGCTATTCTAACATATAGTTATTTTAAATATATGCACTCTCTAACCCAGAAAAAAAATCTAGTAATTATCTCGCTTACGCAGATAAATATGGAATTTTATTAACTTGGTGATTTTCTAAAAAAAAATCATAAATTAATTTTTTTAGAGAAAATGGTAGGATATAAGTATAGGAAGATGTTAACAAAAGTTACTTAAAATCGTGCGTAGAATCAGAAACTGCAATAAAATATAGGGTGTTCTATTTGAAATTTCAATGTTGCTATTGGTTTCGGAGAGATGTGGCAACGCTGCACTTGCGAAAATATTTTTAAAATATAGATTATTACCTATTATGTCCGTATGCCGAATTTCAAAAAAATCCCTTTTATAGTTCTCCAGAACTTTTAATAGGACACTCAACGTGAATCACCCTGTATATATATATATAAATTTTATTGGTTTAATTTTTCTTTGACCAGTTTGAGTATATATTTTTATTTCAATTTTCTTGATTTAAGGTCAATTTAAAAACTTTACACATATACTTTAAATCATATATTTGCCCATAAACATGATGTAGTTAGATAACGTTTCGCGTCGCACTTCGGTCTTTTTCAAATCTAAAAATGGAGAAGGGCGTAGAATTTTAATTTAGTATTTTTACACTTAATATTTTATCTTGTTAGTATTACCTTAGAACGTAAACTATTAGGGAAAGTACATTTATTTTTAATTTTATAAAAATGGAAAGTGAATATTTTCCTTCTTACCTCAATACGTAGAATTATTCAAAACGGCACAAGATGTCACATTTCCACATATATACATACACATCGATACAATTAAAATACACATATTATGTTAAAACATTAAGACATCACAGTGGTTATTCCAGTATTGAAATATAAAATTTACTCAGGTTATTGACGTCCTTCTTATCGTTGATAGCATTTTTGCTTTTTTTGTATTTTGACGATCTCAAAAAATTCTCTTTTTTTAGTTTGCGGTTCGGATTTTAAGATTTTCGTGTTACTATAATCAAAGGTATGTTTTTATGAATTTTCATGATTTGTTAGAGCCGTCGCGTTTTTTTTGTCATACTTGTGACCCTTCAGTCGGTTTTCCAAGTATTGGCTAGTTTGGCCTATGTACACACTGTTGCAATCTTTGCAGTGTATTTCATAAATAACATTACTTTTTTTGTTTTTTTGGGATTTTGGATTTTAATCTGGAAAAATTATTTGATAGTAGATTGGAAACCTTGTGACAAGTTTGAATATTATATTGTTTAAATAATTTTTGAAGTGGTTGGGATAAGCCGTTTATAAAGGGTAAAGATTTGTGTTTGAAATCTGATTATTTTTTGTGTCGTTCGAGTTATAAAATTTGTGGATTCTACTTTTAATGGTTTTATTTATAAGCTGTTCGGGATAATTATTTATTTTTAGAGCATTTCTGGCTTTGGAATACCGGAAACAAGCCTTAGAAAAAGCCAGAAATGCTCTAAAAATAAATAATTATCCCGAACAGCCCAGGCTTATCCCAACCACTTCAAAAATTATTTAAACAATATAATATTCAAACTTGTCACAAGGCTTCCAATCTACTATCAAATAATTTTTCCAGATTAAAATCCAAAATCCCAAAAAAAACAAAAAAATATATATATATATATATATATATATATATATATATATATATATATATATATAAATAGCTAGTGTAAGTTATTCAAGTCAAGAGTGTGCATTGAAGTTTTATTGTTAAAATCGACATTTAGGCCACACAGGATGATCTTTGAACTTAAAGGTAAACTATTCAAGAAAAGCTCAAGCCTCTCATGAAAAATATCAACATTTGTTAAATGTGAACTGTAAATAGAGATACATAATAAATAGATAATATGAGGAAGGTACATACACATTTCAAAACACTCAAATAAAATTTGTTAGTTGCGTACTTCTTCACAACCACAAAATCACTATAAGTATTCTCAAACTTTAAGATTCTAGAGTCGTTAATGTATGCCCACTTGCAGGTCACTTTGCAGAGAAGTGCATTCCAAGGTTTGACATGAAAAGCACTAATCTTTTTTGAATTCTGTTAAGAAATTCGTCACAATAACACACAAACAAAACAATAAATCATACTATTGGACTGCAAATTTAAAGGCACCATTTTTACTGACCTCCTCATTCTTTCTTTTTCTATCCTTTCTTGTTCTTTCTTTTGTTCCCTCTCAGCATTGGCGTGATAGTTAAGAATGGCTTTGTTAACTTTAGCGATTTTAGCTTGAGTAGTCTAAAAATAAAAATAAACAGATAGAACTCAATACTATTGTATAAGTATATATTTTTGTAAATGCACCCTTGTGCTGAATTCATATATTTTTTGTACGTACTTTATGAAATTCCCTAAATTCTTTAGCATGTTGCAATACTGAGTTAAGAAACTCTTGGTTTTTCTGCCTACGCTTCCTTTCGGCTTCTAATTTTTGTTGCTTTTCAAGTTTTTCTGTAGCCCGCGCCTCTCTCAGTCCCTGACGTTTGGTCCTCTTGTAGGCCTTAATGTTTACTGCAGTTTCTAGCGTAGTGTCCCTTCTAATGCAACTCAAAATCTCACTTCTTAACTGCCTCTGGAAATTTAGGCATCGCAATGCCCTTAATTCTATTTGCGCTTGTAAACGTAACTTTTCACTAATATCCGATGGAAGGTTGCTAACCTAAAAATTAAAGTGTCAACATGAATAATTGTGCTGCCAATTTTATTGTTCTAGATTAAAAGATTGTAGAAAGAAAATATTAAAAAACTAAAGTTTTCCCACAACAATAAAAAAAAAATAAATACGTTAATGTAGTCTAGTATGTGTTTTAAATGTAACTACTTTGTTATAAATTATGGTTTTTTGTTTACCCATCTTCATTTTACTTCTGTGACCTTTTTATTATTTTAAATGTAAGTATCTAGTATAATGTTAATTATTATAGTCTCAAAGTATGGATCTTGTAAAGTAAAATTATGTTATGATCTTGGTGCTTTTGGTCATGTTTTTTGGTTTTTTAGTCTTGTAGCTTGATGACGCGGCTTAGTCGCGAAACCGGTTGCTAAATATAATAAATAATGTTTTCGATAAACCAGACTTTTTGTTTTTCTGTACCTGCTACTTGAAAATCATCACCCAAATATGAACATTCACATTCAAGAAGTATACGATAAATTACTTAAAAGCAGAGTGACATTCCGAGAGCAAACCACTCTCACTTGTCATTTTTTGACATGTCGTGACAGAAAAAAAGTAAACTTTATTTTCAAATCTAGAGTGCCATGAACCATCTAAATTCCGTAAATTAAGGCTTAAAGTTAAGTAAAGTATACGATAAATTACTTAAAAGCAGAGTGACATTCCGAGAGCAAACCACTCTCACTTGTCATTTTTTGACATGTCGTGACAGAAAAAAAGTAAACTTTATTTTCAAATCTAGAGTGCCATGAACCATCTAAATTCCGTAAATTAAGGCTTAAAGTTAAGTAAAAAATATAATTTGACAAATTAATTCATTATTTAAATGTTTATGAAGGCCTCAACATGAAATTATCCAGTTTTTTAAATGTAATCATGTTAGGCCAATGGGTTCATTTTTGCTCTAAGAAAGGATTCTCTAGAGTGTCGTGACTAAATTAATTAGAAAATTCATATATGGCTATGAATGGTGTAAACAAATAATTCAAATATTGCTTTATAAATAAATTATGGAATATTGTTATATTTTTATTATTTCTTGACAACTGTCAAAACTAAATTTTTATATCAAAGTAGAAAGAGACAGTATTTTTTATGGAGCGTTATTAGATCCAAGAACGCGCAGAAATTGTTAAATTGTAACTTAGTGGAGGCAGAACCCAATTTTTGCGAATACATTTTTGCCTTTCTAGTCGTGTTAATAAGAAAAATGATGATTTCTGAAAAAAAAAACGTCGTTATATTCAAGAGAACTTGCATTTTCATCAAAAGGTCGTTGTTTGGTGCAACTCTTGTGGAAGTTATTGCTTCTGCTTCAATATCAGCCCAAACAAGCTCAATATTTTCGTTTGAATGACCCGAACGAGGTCTTCTAATAAGCTTTACATCATTTCGACGGGGATACATTCTCCTTAAAGCGCTTTCTTGAAACTAATAACTCTCCATAATAAAATATATCTTTCTACATTGCTATAAAACTTTGCTTTTAACAGCTGTCAAAAAAAAAAAACAAAATTATAACAATATTCCATGGCTTGCTATATTTTGGGGCACCCCATATAATAAAAAGTAATTTATTTCAGGTTTTTAAAAGTGCCAACCTTTTCCATTTTGACAAAATTGTATTATTTGACATTAGCTCTGGCTACATTTCTTTATTGCTCTGGGGTTATACTATGTATAGCCTCTACACCTTTTTTTTGTATTGTTTCATATTGTGTCAAATAAAAATCCAACGGAGAGATGTCAGGTGACCTAAAATTCGTTAAATACTCTTGCAAAAAAATTAGTATTGTTCTCCAGTGAGACTGGCCGTCAAAAATATTGGACCCATAATTATTTCCTCTAGCATTCCAAACCAACAATTAAGACCAAAATATCATATTTTTGCAATTCCTCTAATGGTAAACCTGCTCTGATCTGAATAAAGAACTTTAAAAATGTTTTTTAAAACTCCCCATGGTGACGTATTGCTAATACCACACTGGTCTTTTGTCTATATCATCCGTGTCAGGGTTCAAAAATATGTACATACGTGGGCGTTGGCGTGCCAAAATTTTAGAGCATACTTGTGGCTCTTGATTAGTATTAAAACAAAGGTCCACTGAACGCCCTCTGATAGCCAAACGGTTCAAGTTTTCGACAAAAACAACAAAGATTCTGAAAGAGCAAAGACAGGAGAGAAAATTCTTACAGCTCCACCTCTTCAAAAAAGTGTAAACAAACTACGATTTTCGGAGGAAACAATGGTATAAAACTGCCTTTAAAATTTGGAGCTAAATGTTTTACAAAAAAAAACTACTTGCGCGCAAAGATTTTTTTTTTCGGTGCGAAGATTTTCCCCAACACTCACCAACATTAAATTTTATTGTAATTTAATTGTACCCCTTGAAGTTCAGTTCTGCACTATTTTTTTCTAAAAAATACGTTGATGGCGTGAGGAGAAGTTCAAGAGTTACTGGGAAAAACAATTTTTTTGACAGCTTTCAAAATATCTTTTGAAATAAATTACCCCTCTAAAAATTACATGGAACTGTGAAAACTATATTTAAAAATTTTAAGTAGTTCGAAAGTTACATGTTTTTTGACAGCTGTCACAATACTTTTTAATAAGTTACGCCACTGATAGTTACATGACACTGTGAAAACGGTATTTAAAAATTTTATTTATATATATATATATATATATATATATATATATATATATATATATATATCAGAAGGTTTCTCCGATTTTGTGAAAGAAGTAAATAACCTTTGTTATATTCGGCTTCAAATTAAGAAATCACGGTTCTTTGGTTAGATCTGGTCAAATTGGAATTACTATCCGACGTTTCGCCGTGGATTGCATGGGGGATCTTCAGGGATGTCTACTCCATGAAATCTGAACACCGAATGAGCGTGGAATAATTCAGGGCGGCTTTTATATCTGATTTGTGTTCGCCGCACCGTGTGTGTTCAGATCGGTTTCCACGTGTGATGTAGACCGTAACCCGAATTTCTAATAAGATTTTTTTCTATGTTAAAAATTTGAATTTGAAAATGTTTGTTTATAAAATCCTGAAACCGGCGCTAGAACCTTGGTTTCTTTTAAATTTATAACATGGCCATGGCTTCACATTTATAACAGTTGTAAGGAATTTGTTTCTTTTTAATACATCGTTCATGTTCCTCAAGTCTAGGGGATATTTCTCTCACATACGCTTCTCCACAGGAGCAAGGAATTTTAGATACACCTTCTCTTTGAAACGGTACATCTTTCGGGGATCGTAAGCATTGTCCAATCTTTTTATGTGTATTGAAGATTTTACACCTATTATTGATTAAGGTGATTCAGAAATATGAGGAGATTTTCCTGTCAATGTGGCCAAAGAGCAAAAGTATAATCTACATATCTGAACCAGTATTTTGGTTTTAGTGGAACGAATGTTAAAGCAATATCCTCAAAGCCTTCCATAAAATATTCGCTACCACAGGTGATAGAGATCCTTTGAATAAAAAAACTTACAGAAAGGAGTGCCATGCATTACTTTTTTTAGCAGGCTTTTGACGTAACCACGTCATTTTTAGAACCTTATTTTCTGACGTTTACTTCAGTTGGTTTGTTGAAGCGTATTAAATTGTCGTCTCTAATTTAAACTTAAATCTTATCAGTTTTTAAATATTTTGTATAAAAAGCGATTGATAAGTTACTTTGTTTTATCATTAAACCTCACAAATATTTTTTCGGTGATTTGTGTAGTCCGTAGAATCAAAAATGTTCAGTTGTGTGGCGTGTGCCTGTTCCCGAATAAGTAATACGAAGAAAGAGATTAGGTTTCACCGGAACTGCACTCGAATTTTCGTAGGTATAAAAATATTTCCTAAAGTCTCATAATAGTTAGGTTAGGAGCTAATTGGCATATAAAAAACACAGCAGCGTAACATTATTTCATCTAATAATTTTGTAGGGCAAAAACATTTAAATAACATAAGTATGTTTTAAAACGAAAAAAACAAGAACAATTTTAATAGGACAAAATAAGTTTTATGACCTAACATATTACTCTCCTTTGGGTATAATACTGTGCTGAAAGGGAAACAATGATTATATCTTTTAACAAATATGACTTATTTTATACTTGTGTCAATATTTATTTATAAACATGTGACAAATGTTATGAAAAACAAAAATTATGTAAGACATTTTTCAAAAAAACTTAAAAGTTTACCTCGCTTTCACCTTTTTTTATTTTCATGATGAATGATTATTAATTCTCCATTACTCCTTTTCAGAAAAAAGTTACAAACTCATTATTGAAGCTTATTATTTAGTCGAAAAGTACCTCTTTAGTAACTTGAATTTAATTTGTACGTTTTTCTTTCAAAAGTTTTTTTACATACGTCATATAGAATTCGTATTTTGTTTTGTTCCTACTCTATTTTAAAGTATTTTTATTTAATTTTTTTTGAAAATAATTTTATATTAGGTTTATTTATTCTTAGGTGTCCTAATTTTTTACCTTTGTCAGCAATTATTTTGTTTCAAAGACATTAAAACATACTTAGTTACTTAATACAAACAAACAAACAAACAAAAGTATGCTTTATTGCCGCAGAAAAATTCTACAATTTTATGGACAAAGCAAAATATACCTAAAAATAAGACATATCAAAACATTAATCGAAAATAATTTCGACAGGTCAGTGCTTTTTTTTTTTTTTAAATGTAAATTATCAATTTACCAAATCGTAAAACACACGTTAGAATATAGCATAACATTGCAAACAGTAAATGAATCATGATAACCTTATAAAAGTAAACAAACACACATGTACGAGGTGAATAATTTCGATGACATTGAAATCAAAATTGCAACTATGCGACCTTAAACTCTATGTTATTATAGTTATACAAATAATTGTGATGTTAAACAGAAGGTATATTGAACTAGTGTAGAATGTAATATACAAAAAGAATTAAATTGTTTTTAATCCAATACCTAACAAAAATAATTAAGTTTTAAGTGAATGTTCGACAGTTCTTTTCCCTATATAATGATTTACAAAATTCTATGCTATGAGTTAGGACATGACTCACAAAAGATTTAAGTAAACAAGCGAGTTTAGTGACAATTTAAAGAGACTTACTCACTGAAAAAAAAAATCATTAACGCTGTAAAATGGTCTCTCAATGAGGTATGCTTTGGTGTTTTTTCGAAATTGTGCAAGCATAGGGATAGATTTTAAATGTACTGGCAGATTGTTGTAAAGTTTTATGGCGTTGTAAATAATTGATTTTTTTATTAATTCTGTGGAAGGAATGGGAAGATAAATATCATGCCTAGAGTTTCTGGTAGGGTATACATGTTGTGGCCTTTCTGGGAGGGTGTTTATATGTTTTCTCAGCAAACATACCGTTTCCAAAATAAATAATGCAGGAAGTGTTAATATTTCATGTTTTTTGAAATAGTATTGGCAGTGAGCTCTATTATTTAGACCAAACAAATAACGAATGGCTCTCTTTTGAAGCATAAAAATACTACGAAATTGCTCGGTGGTACAGCAGCCCCAAAAGGGAAGGCCATAGCGGAGGTGGGATTCAAATAAAGAGAAATAAGTAAGTCTGGCAGAAGGAACGTCTAGTTCTTTTGAAACTGATCGAATGGCGAAGCAGGCGGTAGAAAGTTTTTTAGTTAAGGTGTCAATATGATTAGACCATTTTAGGTTGCTATTTATATTTAAACCCAGGAATTTAACCGACTCTACGTATTCAATATTGCTGTTATGTACCTGAAGTGGTTGTAAAGTTCCCTTATAAGATAACGCCACCGTTTTATCGACGTTAAAACAAAGCATATTGGAATCGGACCAAGCCTTAATTATAACCAAGTCTTTGGAGATACTAGAGTGTAAAGACGTTGTATCAAAATCACTCCATGTTATGCTTGTGTCATCAGCAAAAAGGGAGATTCTTCCATTAATTTTAAGGTTCGTGATATCATTAATGTATAACAAAAAAAGAATAGGTCCCAAGACTGAACCTTGAGGGACTCCACTTGTAATCAACTTACAATCAGAATCGGAACCATTAGCCCTTACAAGTTGTTGCCTTTTTCCAAGATAAGATTTGAACCAATTTAAAGAAGTACCACGAATTCCATAAAAATGTAGTTTGTTTACCAGAATTTCATGACTAACACAATCAAAGGCTTTCGCATAGTCACAAAAAACTGAGGCAGTTGGGTGGTTGTTATTGAGAGATAAGTAGACGCCTCTAAGCAACGTGAACATGGCGTCACTGGTGCACTTGTTGGGTAGAAATCCGAACTGCTCCGGGGATATTATCTGATGTTTCAGGAGAAATGGCATAAGACGGTTCTTCAGTAGCCTTTCGATGATTTTTGATAGCACTGGTAGTAGTGCAATTGGGCGATAATTGCAAGAGTTAGTTTTTTCGCCGCCTTTATGAAGTGGAATAATTATAGCTGTTTTAAGGCAATCAGGGAATACACCTTTTATAAAGGACTCATTTATTAATGTTGTAAGGGCCTCTATGACTGGGAGTGGCAAGTTCAGGAATATTCTAATAATAAAAAATGTAATTGTAATTTCCTGTCTTCAGTTTTATTGAATTATGATTTATGATATTACTGAATATTAATGTTATTTTCCGGTTAAACTGAAAATAACAATTATGTCAAAAAAAAATCATTAAATTTTATTTATTAAATTCACATAAACTAATAAAAAGTGCAATTCAAAAAACTATGAAAAGACAATCGAAAAGAAATAAACAAGAAAAATATTAAATCGCTCGCATTTTATAACTTATCAAAGGTTTAAATGTAGCTAGAGATGCAAATTTTTCCATATCCGTTCGACTAAACCCCGTTGTTACATTCCTAGATGAAGGTACATTTCTTAGAGTAAGCTGCAATAAAAATGGCCACGGTAACTATTTCATCACTCACACATGGAAAAAACGCCACATTATTTTATAACCTTGATGAGAAGTTATTTGGAGCCCAATGTCAATTTTTAAGCATCAATAACTTAACAAGAATTAATCTTAACCTCTTGAATAAATAGAAGGGCATTTGTATAAAAGGTTTATTATGTAAAATATATAATTAAATAATATCTTAAGTTACAGATATGAATTTTCACCAGTTTATCATGAAAATGTTAAATTGACTGCAGAAATAATACATCATATTAATTGGCTTGTTATTTCGACCTTACCTTAATCATAACACTCTTTCAAAAGTATAAGGTAACATATTTTCAAATTAATTTCTAAATTTCAAAGTGAAAATCAAATTGAGTACGCCACTTAAAACCGGAAACAACAACATTGTTTTACAAAACAATTTGTAAAATTTCAAAATTAGTTTAGGTTTAACATGTAATTTCAAAATGGAAAAAAACTTAAATAATAAATTAGATCTTTTGAAAAACCCTACTAACACGGGTGAAACGTCAGGAAATAGCAAGTTTCATTATAAAACATAAACCTATTCCCAAGAAAACTAAACACTATATTACAATATTTAAGGTTTAAGAAAAAGAGAATTATATTCTATATATATATATATATATATATATATATATATATATATATATATATAAATATCAAGTACTTTCTTGGGATGAGGTTCGTGGATTGAACAAAGAAACTTTAATTGACGTTTCGCCTGTCCATTACAGGCTTTTTCAAAATATTTAATTCTGCACATCTAAAAATTAAATACAAAAAGTGTATATATGTAAGTTAATAAAAACAATTAGGTATAACGGCACGCACTAAAAATTATTAAAACATTTATTTAAAATAGTACAGTACATACCTTGAGAAAGATGTTCTTTTACCTTGCTTGGCAGTGTGGAGGTAAGTGATACACTGGTTAAAGAATTCTATTGTTTTTTTTTTTATATATATCCTTTAGTTTTTTTGATTATATTAACAATGTAGAACTATTTGTGGATACGGGTTGTTTTAAAAGTATTTGTGTGAGTCTGACAGTATACAGTATACTCACACAAATACTTTTAAAACAACCCGTATCCACAAATAGTTCTACATTGTTAATATAATCAAAAAAACTAAAGGATATATATATAAAAAAAAAAACAATAGAATTCTTTAACCAGTGTATCACTTACCTCCACACTGCCAAGCAAGGTAAAAGAACATCTTTCTCAAGGTATGTACTGTACTATTTTAAATAAATGTTTTAATAATTTTTAGTGCGTGCCGTTATACCTAATTGTTTTTATTAACTTACATATATACACTTTTTGTATTTAATTTTTAGATGTGCAGAATTAAATATTTTGAAAAAGCCTGAAATGGACAGGCGAAACGTCAATTAAAGTTTCTTTGTTCAATCCACGAACCTCATCCCAAGAAAGTACTTGATATTTATAAATTGTAAGGTTCAAGAAGAGAAATATAAATATATATATATATATATATATATATATATATATATATATATATATATATATATACATATACATATATACTTACTTGCTCTATTCTGGCCGCGATACGAGCAGCTACTCTATTTTCCCTTTCCTGTAATAGCACTATTGGGTCAATGCCGCAAGGTTTTGGCATAGTGGTGACTCTGGATTGTTTAGCTGGAACTAGCTGACCAGCAGGTGCTCTTGGTTGAGAAGGCCCTGGTTTACTTGGATCTGCTGCAAAAATTACAATAAGGAAATAACATTATTTTTTCACAGATAACTATTTTTTGAGTACCCTTATCAATCCAAGAAGCAGAGCCATATTTTAGACAAAAAAAAGAAAACAAAAAGGAAGCATTTTTTTATTGTAATTTTTTGAGAGCTTGTTTCAAGTATCCAAAGTTTACACGGCTAGATCATCCGCAAGTTAAAACAAAACATGTCAAAAAAGATATAATAATTAATTTTTTGGTCAATATCTGCCAAAATATTATAGGTAGATCAATTATTTAAACGTAAAAATATGAAAATCAGGATGTCTTGTAAAATCGATCAAAATCTATAATTAGTTTTCTCCCACTGACATTTACTATCAAGTTAAAAATCTGAAAATTGTAAACGCGTCCGGGGGCTAAGCTTTGCATAATTGCACCAGAAACTATTTATTTTTAAGTTTAAAAATGATTTTGAAAAGGGAAAACGCGAAGATACAACACGAAATAATTCGTTATCTGTGCAAAAGAAGTATATGCTGAAGAGTTCTCCGCGTGATTAATTTTCCTTAAATTTGGAACTTGATCTTTTTCTGCACGTACACAAAAGACGTACATCCGTAAAAATAACCTCACAAAAATAGAGAAGTGATTTAAAGAACAGAGCCCGATTTACCTCAGAAACTTATCTCTTAACAGGAGATGGCAGTGTAGAAAATTAACTAAAGTTTACGACCAAATTATCTCAGAAACTATCATATTTTGGAAAAAAAAACGGTAGGACCATTTTTGTTCAGGATATCCTCACCTTCATTTCTTACATTTACCTAAATGCTCCATCTACCACTTGTTGTCAGATATTGGCAAAAAAATAATACATATCTCGGTGATATTTGTGATTACTGGTAATTCATTCATCACCAATTCAACAAAATGCATCGTCAATCTAATTTGAAGAAAAACTAAAAATTCTCTTAAAGTTTGGAGTCCGCTTTCAGATCACCGAGCATAGAAAACAAAAAACAAAAAAAACTGTGCTCGGTGTTTCAGATCTTGTTCGGCTCCGTTAACATATTGTTTGTGTTGGCACACCTGGGCAGTATTAACAGTTGTCACTTATAAATTGACTTTCAGAGATATTCTGTGTCAAGTGTCAATATTTATTTGTATTAGAACATTTGTTAAGTATTTTTATTATGTTCTTCGTTGTTTTAGTAATTACTGGACTGATTGGAATCTATGTGTGTTAATACATAATTTGTGATTTTAATCGCACAAATACCAAAACCTTTAAGACATCGATGTCAGTACCTTGTCTCATCTTTTATCAGGTATTTAAAAGGAAAAGAGATAATGGGGTCCACTTTTGCCATTAAACGTCGCAAGAGAGGTAAGTACTGATAATATGATATTGGGTCAGACAGTTTAATAAACTCTTTCAGAGCTTTTCAGCTGCATTGAATATTAACAAAAGTACAGTGCAAATTCAAAGAAACTAAAGAAAGGTATTGCTCTAAAGTCACCCAAGAGAAGACATCCACAAGCAAAGCGAGCCATTAATCAAAACCACCTTGATGTAAGTTCTATTTGAAACCAAATTTACGGAATATATGAAAAGCGTGAGTTATATTAATTAATTAGCTTTGTCATACTATAACTTTTAGGGGAAACAGTAAATTTAGAAAAAAAATATAAAATGATATGGAGTTGTGTAAGGAATGTAATCCATCACTCCGTACCGTACTACCGTTTCAAACGGAATTACGCCCATCCTGGTAGGGGGCCGAACTTCCAGACATAGCTTTTAAAAGAATTAAAATTCTGAAAATGTATCAAAGTATCACCCATTTTTAATTTTGTTTATTTAGATAAAGCATGGATATTTCAAAATAGGAGATTGGGTCGCTCGTGGCAAGATAACAATAAAAACAGTGTAAAGACGACAAAAATCGATAAAAAGAGTTGAGTAGAATATTGCGTTAAGAGATATTGATAAAGTCATATGTAATTCATTGCAGATTTAGTATAAGAGATGCCTATTTCCCAAGTAAATATTCTGTAAGTAGCCAAAGATGTCGGAAGAAATAAGAAATAAAAACTAAAAAGAGAAAATGATATTACGAAAAATGCAATCAAACGAAACAAATCAACGTGGAATTAAAAGGTCAAACAAGAAAAAATTGCAATAAACAAATACAACGAAGATATTACAAAGGAAACCATAAACTTATTTAATAGGGCAAGAAAGTTAAAAGTTAATGAAAATTTTAGGTATGTATATGGTTTAAGAATGATCAAATATATTGCAGAAAAAAGGAACATAGTAAAGCCATACATATAGTTACTGCAATTCAGGTAGAAAAACTCTACAAAAAATAAGTTATTTTTTATATAATATGTTTATGCAACTTTTTCTTCAAATGGATCATCAAATTAATGTAAACTGTTATAACCTTGAGATATATAATGATCAATCAAAGAGAGAATGTTAGTTATGAATATAATATATATTAATGCTAGGCTATATATGGTTTAGTATAGTGCACTCAAGAAACCAAATACATCTTGATATAAGATAAGATGGCCATCGCCACCGCCCGAATACGGTTGTGGCAGTTTAAGAAGAGTCTAAATGTAACTCTTGGATTATACTTTTTATGATATAGACGTATTTTGAAGATCTAGTAGATTTGGACAATGAGATTTGTTTACTATGCTGCTAAAGAAGGTTTAGATCAAACAGACAAAATCGCGAAATTATAAAATCGCCCTATAATGTTCAGTTCTAAACAACTTTTTTCATAAAATGTTTCGTTATATTTTACAGAAAATGTACTTTACCTACAAAGAAAATAAAAAATCGTACACGTCAAGGACTATTTAACATTCTAAAAATCGAAGTATGACTTAAATCACTTTTAATCAAACAGGAATAAATTGCAAGTCGTCAAATTTCAGCTACAATATTTTTGAACATTTAAACCTTTTTGTTCACTTATCCTGGGACACACTGTATTTAGATTTAATGATTAATTGTATACCTTTTTGATATAACATAACATTTATCAAAATATGACATGATATGTTTTTAAGATATTAGCATTTAACAACTGAAAATGTCAAGCTTTGTGATCAAAACGAATTTCGGAGGATAACGAATTGCACATTTTATTTTAGCTTTTTGGTTCCATCTCGTGGTACGCGTTTTTATCTTATTAAAGAATAAAATATTTGGTTGATACGTATGTAAATTCGGTTAAGCGGATATTTCGATACTTGTAAAATTCATTTTGATTTAAATCAAGCCGTTTGATTTTACAGTATCTCGAAATCTTAAAATTTTAATATTTAAACTTCAATTCATATAAACGATTGTTTGATGTTTAGAAATTTATAAAATCGAAGTATATTCTTTATATTTAACATCTCTTCACGAAATGCACTTTCAGTATCTAACTATTTTTCCTATTCTTCTGTCAGTAATAGTTTCGAATTTTCCAGAATTTTATTACACAACCAAATTACCCTGTGCTTGAAAGAACTTTTTCATGTTTTGTAAAGTTCTTTAAAGTATAACCAGTCAAAGTATACAAATATTAAGGCAAAAAAATATAATGAAAACTAAATTTTTTAACTAGAAGCATTTTTTATATTACATAACTTTTTTTCAAAAATTCAATTTTTGGCCCAGTTCTATTGTTAACCTCATCGTTAGAAACCTTGTATATTTCAGATTAAATCTATCGAAATATATTGCTATATGTATGAGCTTAAAATTAATATTTTAACTTTTTTTTTTCACTGTTAGGCTTCTCTTTAAAATAACCTTTTGGAGGGCTATAGTTCCAAAATGGCCCATATAACTTTGATATGCTCAGGGTATCTTTTGTTCAGAAGATCTAGAACTACAACTAAATTTCTTAAGGTTTATGTGGGGTTCTTTAAGGTAACTTCCAATTCCAATAGGGTTTGTTCAGCATGATTTTTAAAATATCATTACAACAAGAATATCATTTCTTCTTGAGGATTAACACTAAAAATGCGAATATGTTTTAATTTGGAATTTTAAAGCATATCATAAAAACATACTGTAAAAAATATTTCTTCAATAACTTAACAAAATGTTTCTTTATGTTTAGGCCAACATAGCTGTTCATTTTATTTAGACCAGTGATTTTAGAAAACATAAATTAAAGTTTTTCTATCTTTTTAGGGTATTTAATTGTCTATTAGCTCAAACAATAAATAATAACCCAAGACACAATATTATTCCAGTAAATTAAGCTCACAATTAAGATTATTATAGCTTTAAAATTTGTAAAACAATAATAACAGATATAATAAAAATAATTATAGTGAAGTTTATGTCAATAAAATTTAGTTGAGATAATTTTTATACTTTACAGTTGATTTTTGGAAAAGAATTTTTCTTATATTACATTTTGTGTTTCTATTTTTAGGCACGTCAAGCCGAGTCCATTGGTCCCTTGTAAAAAATGACATAATCTGAAATATAAATCAGATAACAGTAACGCTGGAAAATATATTTCAGCTTGTAATAACTAGAAATATAAATTATCTTCAAGCATAATATTCTTTTTATTTATTAAACGCAAAAAAAAATAAAAAATATATATAAAAGGTAAAACCGTCCTACTTGATTGATAGTCGAGTTTCCAGTACTGGCTGCAGTCCGGGATTATTACAATATATAGCTAATCGAATGCCTAATATATGTGTAATAATCTTTTCGATTTCAAGACTTCAGTTAATGTCTTCGTTTTCTTTGAATTTAATTTGCATTTAACACATTTTTCTGTTTAAATATATCAGAAGTTAAATCGTCAATAGACACATATGAATAGATTAATTCCACATCAAAACTGACTAAAATATTGTTATTAAAAACCCTAAACATTTCGTAGAAGGGGGCTGTGTATATGTGCGGAGGTAATGAAACAATTAAAGTCTGTATGACGTGTATAATATCCAAATCAATTATCATAGCAGAGCGCTTTTGGCTAACTGCAGATAAATACAAATCCTTCAATTTTAAAATTGTGTAATTATCAAGTTACTAAAACTTGGGAAATTCAACTACTCCGTTTAACAAAAACAGGAATTTAAATAGAACAGACATTGTTGGAAAAGCTTAAAGATTTTTGCAAGGTCGCTTGAGCCGTTAGTAACAGATAATCATCCCCCCTTACATTAAACGAAGAACCAGAAAATAAAAAACAACTTTGGATCATTGTACTGGAACTCAAATTACAAAATTAGACCATGTCATTGAACAGTAATTATAGCAATAATTTATTGCAACAAATGTTCAACACAGCTTTTTTTAATGTTGTGATACGTGGTAACAGTTTATAGAATCTTTAATTTATTGTTTAAGTAATTAATCAGGTTAGTCTAGCTAGCATAGGTAATTGTACTTTTAGATGCAATCAACATCTGAATAAAGTGTTAACAGCAACAAATGATCACACAATATTAATTCTTAAGCATGTAGCTCGAACCAAAAAAAGCAAAAATATTACATTATCTTTTGAAAATTCTTAAAATTTTCGAAAAACTGATTTAAATTTCATGTATAATCTAATGTCTAACATTGATTTGACAAACTTATATTTTGCTAATGCCGAATATGTTGGAAGACTAAAGTTGAATATCTATCAAAATTTAACGTTTATTAGAAAAATACGGAGTAATTTGACGTGGACGAAAAAAATTGTATACAAAAAATATGCGGACATTTTTTACTTAGAAAACGGTTTATTAACAGTTACCAACATGTAAATGCAAAAAAATAAGATTAAACGAGGACGCAACCTAGCTGCATACGTTAAACCTAATAGGTTACTTCAAAAAGATGAAATTAATAACATAACCAAGTTTTGTACTAAAAAAGGGTATTATAGAAGAAGCACACTCTGAGTGGTCTTCCCTATTTTATTATTTCCCAAAAAACCAGACAAAAATGGCGTTAAACCACATAATCGTTATAGATTATATATGTATGGCAAATATTACACGGAAATTCTAGATTCCTTATCTGGTACGGTTTATTTTTCGTATCTCGACTCGAGCACAATGATATTATCAATTAGTTTATTCTGAAAGTAGACCCTATCATCCTTTACAACGGACAGAGGACAATTCGAAAAAAACGATTGCCGATAGGTATGAAAATAAGTCCTAGTGCATTTTCAAGGTGGATGAATGTATCAAAAACTGGTCTTAATTATGCCTCATGTTTCCTTTATTTAGACGATTTGATAGTTTTCGGTCATTTTTTACAGAACCATAATCAAAGTTTAATTAAAGTTCTTCAACGACAAGTAAATCTTACACTCAATTCTCCTAGCAAATGTGAATTTTTGAAAAACAAAAACCTTATATTTTGATCCTTTAATTTCATCTGAAGGTAAATCACCTGATCCTGAAAAACAACGGTCATTTCTGCATACTCAGTTCCAAAAAATTCTGACGAAACAAAAAGCTTCGTTGCATTTGCAAATTATTACAGTATTGTCCATCCTTTAAATAAACTAATAAAACATGCTCTTATCAGTCCTCCCTTGTTACAGTATCCAAATTTTATAAAAGATAATCAGTTTGTTCTTAGAACAGATGCATCAGTTTGCGTTAGGCGCAGTATTGTCAAATGATAGACCTATTGCATTTGCTTCCAGAACTCCAAATGAAGCAGAAATAAACAACCCAATTATCAACCTTTTTTTTTATTTTGTAAAATGAAAGTAGATGGTATATGAAAGCGCACAAACGTGAAATTTAAATTGTTTAATTTTCCTATTTGAAGTATTTTGGTTTTATAAAATATTTGATACCCAAATCAAAATTGAAAATTGTTTTATAGCTTTGTTTAAAACATTCACAGGTTTTGCAATTTATAATTCCTTAATGTAATATTAAATACCTTAAGATTTCACAAAACTATTATATAAATATTTCACCTATTAGTCAAGGCATGTTAGGGAAAAAACTCGAACGCCGGTTACCACGGTTGTATTTAAATACGGTAAACGGGGATCTATTTTTTTTTAAATTAACAAATGACTAATAAAAAGTAGATTTTTGAGGCTAAAAGTGGGTACTGGGAGGTTCTTCAGGCCTTTGATTTTCATTAAATGTTTAAAAATGTAGAGAAAGTGACTATTTTTAAATTTATAATAACCTTGCACAAATTAACACACAAGTTTTTTTAAGTATGAATTTCTTATATCTGAGTTTGCAATGACTACGATAAACTGGAGTTAAAACTAGCATTAAATCAGTAATAAACACACAATAAATCACAAGCAATTAAAAAAAAACTATTAGCTATGAGCTTATTACGCATATAGGTATTACCTCCGTAACTTTCCCTTCCGGGACTATAAAAATATGTTTCTAAAGGTCTGATAAACAGAAAAAAAGTTCTTATTTGTAAAACTGTGAGGAAATTATATCTCACGAAAAATATTTGTAAATTACCTTATTATTTTGGCTGTGGTAAGCATTTTATGTAATTTTTATTGCGATTTATATGCTGTGAAGCTTTCACTACTAGGACTTCTACAATATTGAAGCGCTCTAGTTTTAAAAAATCCGGCCGCATAAACATGTACTTTGAGTAAATTGTTAAAATTTGCTTTTAGAAAACCACTATTGGTTTGACTCGATACTACATGTTCAGAAAATTGAAATTTTAATTTATTTTAAATAGTTAATTTTAACATGAATTGTCTTTAATTGTCATTGTTCGAAACTATATAATATCGAATTAACTAAAGAAGCAATGACTTCAGATGTCACACCGATTGAATTTGAAAGAAAATAAGATGCAAAGTTTAAATTCAATTTGCCATGATAAAGTAACATTATCCGACCTACTTTTTAGCTAGATATGATTATTATTCTGTAAACTGGACAGTACAAGTAATAAATCCATTGTATTGAACTAAGATTGAATACCCAATTGTACAACAGAAAACGAATTATTAGCGATCGTTTGGTCAAGTAAAGGTTTTAGACCATATTTATTTGGTAAAAAAATATAATATTATGGGACCACCATCCCTTAATTTACTTCCGGTAGATTCAAATTAAGAATAACTCTAGACAAATATGTCTATGTGAAAGGTGCTTAAAATGTTACAGCGGAACCTTTGTCGCGAATTAAAAGATATGAATAGTATAGTAGAGTGAGTTCGTTTCCATATAAGAGCAATTACGCGTCCCTAGGAAAAAAATAACCCAATAAAACCCAGTATGACAAAGTAATATAAGTCCCATAGAAAACAGGACTGATCACTCTGTTGTTACGTGAAAATAAATTTACTGCATTAAAGCTTAATAACCAATTAAAAACTGAATATGAAAATTTAATATATAACGTCAATTCTAAAATAGTATACATATTCTAGCAATACCGATTATAGATATTAATTTTTCTTCTAGTTTAACTACCTAAATTTTAAGCTCTTCAAACGCATTTCATGATACCAATGTCTTCATACATATATATATATATATATATATATATATATATATATATATATATATATATATATATATATATATATATATATATATATATATATATATATATATATATATATATAGGGTGTCCGGGAAAATGTGGGAAATCTCCAGAAAATGAAAAGAACACGTAAAAATAATACTACAAATTCATATAATTTTTTTTCGTATAGGCTTCCTCTTCGGAGATATGGGGTCCCAAAGGGCACCAATGTAATTATTTTTTTTTTAAATAATAATTGAACCACCAGGTATAATTGAATAATTTTTTCATATGATGTATACCAGACCTTTCAAATTACTACCCAAAAAAATATTGGGGTTTACACACAGCTACAGAGGCGGACTAGCTTTGACACTCATGGCCACATTTTTTTTTACGCCCTGTATAATATAAACTTTGGAAAAATTTTTTTTGATAGTACTAACATTTTACTAAAAATTAAGTATACCTCATCCATGTCGCTAATCCTAACCGTTTTCGAGAAAATCGCTATTTTATTTACATCAGGAGTATTTTGATAAAATATTTGATCCCATATCAAATGGGAATACCTTACGATAAAGAACTTTGATCCAAAATTAAAACTAACTGTTTAGTTAAAAACTTCGTAAGTGGGTTCAACATGGAGTCTGATTCACACACACACACGTATATATATATATGAAAGTTATAGTTGTAGAACATTGTACGTTTAAATAAAATAAAGCAAATAAAATATTTTGACGTTATACTAAAGCGATCTTCAGCAATCGACGGCACGAAAAATAAGTATCCCATTTAAAATTAAGTTTCTTTCTATTAACAGTATCCTGGAGTCCTCACCTGGAACCTCAGAAGGTTGTATTGGCATTGGTTGATCACCTGGCTGACCTTGTTGGAATGGGCTGGACGGGGGAGTTGGAAATTGTGGAGAACCATCTGGTCTCTTACCCTAAAAATAGGTTTCATTTTCTAAGATTATTAAAATATTAACAGAAGTTTCTATTTAGTTGCATGAATAATTAATACTCTTTATTAATGTTAATTACTATATGTATTACACACTTCAAATATATATTCTTAAGATTAAATAATCTGACTACATTATAACATTTACAGAACTAAAATATAAACTGTTTAATACATATAGATTTAAAATTAGTTAATTGAATACAATGAATTCTTAATTAATATTTCTTTAATCTTGCTCTCAAATATTTCACTTGATGAAACCTTTACACTCTCAGTTAATACATAAAAAATTAATGGCCGACTAGTATATTCAGCTATAACACCTTTTTAGTTTCCAATATACAGGAACCAAACCTTTTTTAAACTTAGTGTCATTATTACGTACATTTTCATAATATACTTAAAATTTTCAAGGATATATTATGACAAAACTATAAGGATCCTTAAGGTTATGTAATGCGAACGACAGTCGCTCCTAAAATCAAATCCAGACAATACTCTCACTGTCCTCAGCTGCAGCCGGAATAATAAGTAGATTTCTGAAGAATTTCTACAAGCAAGCAAAGAACAGGAAAGATGGGAATGAAAAGATGAGTAATAAGTTACTATAGTAGCAAAACTACGCGGTGGCATTGAGATAGTGACAGGGTCGCATTAAGGTCTATATAAATAAATGCATTGTAAAATAGTATAATATATTAAATTAAAAATATTTCCCTATTAAGTGAAAATTAAATCAACTAGAAAATACTAAAATATTTTAATATTTTGTAACCAATGACTTATACCGAGTGTAATAACGAAATGGAGGAATAAAAAAGAAACAGCCGTTGTTTATCTTTCATAGTATTCACCCTCTGAAAATGTAGTGGTGTTACGTTCTTCAACGAAATGTTTTTATTTCCGCCTACACTACAGTAACGAAATATATTTTTTTTTACTTTTTACTTTAGCAAGTTCGATGGTGATATATTTGTGTTTTATGATCATGTAGTGCATTGAAGATTGTTATTAATTAGTCTATAGTTTGTGTTTGCGCAACGTATCTGGGTAGTATATTGTTTTGGTTTTGACCCACATATCAAGTCTTGATTGTATTTGATGCACAAATCGTTTTATGTAATACACATTCTAAAAAGATACTTCGGCACTGTTTGATTTCATCCTGGTAACAGTCCTTACAGTCATCTATAACGGCCAAAAGTTCCGCTTTTATAAATGATTCCTCAAAATAGATGTATTTTTAACGAAGCCAACTCTAATATTATCAGTCTTTCTGGAAGTAGCAGTGGAAATTTCTCCCACTTTCCCCGAATGATATATGGCATTATTCATCACGATAATGGCATAATCTTCTAGTTTTCGTAACATATTCTGAAACCAATTTTCAAACATCCTGCAATTATGGAACGCCGTTTTATTTTTTAGTCATACGCGTCTTTGATACCAAATTTAATTGCAAAACATATAAATGATGCTACCTTCATACAATTTTTATTCGTTTTAATTCTTCCGATATCGAATTTTTGCGGATACCGATTTTACCGAATGACATTGTTATGATAAGCAATTTCTTTGCAGACCATTTCAATTGACACCACAGTTGTTTATCCTTTTTTAACACGTACACAGCCTACTCAAAATTTCTATATACATGCGTCTTTCCTTAGCTATTGCATTTCATTAAATCGATGTTAATAAAAATTGGTATGAAATAAATGCCATATACAAAAATCTGTTTAAATATTTAATACATTGATTCTTATTAAAATGTAATTGCTTCAAAATGGATCACATTAAATTAATATCAATACAGAAAACATTAGAATGCAATAACGACTTTGTGGAGATTAATTTATTTCAACCGTATGAAGGCAAATCTGACTTAAGAAGTCATTTAATAAAAAAAATGTATTTATTTATTATTATCGCATATCAAAAAAAATTAAAGCATATTTTACGATATCATTTTTTTTAAATATCAATTCCACCATTAACACCCTAAAAATGTAGGTAGACTAATGCTCAATATTTTGATTTTGATAGTCGTTTATCTGTAATTTATACTACATCAAAAGGATATAACACGGACCCTTTACCATGGAAATTAAAATACTTGAAATATACATTTGAATAAATAAATAAAAGTTAATACGAAATTTAATAGTATAAGAGTTATAGAATTTAAATGATTAGCGGGTATAAGTTAACTGGTTTTATTTATTATGCATTGTTTTGATTTCGAATTTTAATTAATGTCGATTTTTGTGAATATCAATTTTCATTGAATGCAGCCACCTTTGTTTCAATTTTAATTATCGGAGGTGGAGCGATCTAGTGCAAAGTAGGGACAACAAGAGCAGAAATCTGTAATTTTTTAATACCCGAGTTTCTGGCTAGGCATGCGTTCGAAGATTTAAATGTGCATCTAAAATTAACCGAGTGTGTTGTACATGACGTCAAGACGAGTCGCCTACGAATAATGAAAAACATATTCGTAGGTAATCAATGACAGTTGAAACGTGATTAATTATTGTTCGATTGGGAATACTTAGTTATTAAATCATTGGGGAATACGATACACACCCCTATATTTAAAATGCGACCACGTACAAAATTACAGATGATAATCCTATTCAAAAACAAGCTATTCTACATTTGTCCCCTGCACCTAACCAAACCCGAAACTGTCGTATGTTGGAATGCAGAACATGTTATATTGAAGAATACCCCAAAACAAAAACATAGCATGCATGCCCTATTAGCTTGGTAATTTTGTTCACAAGGTCTCTTTGCTCAATACACAAGTGTAATCTACAAAGCTGATTTTTTTTCTATTTTTAGTTCTTACATTCTGGTACTCACGCACATATTATTGATATAAGCCAGGGCAAAATATGTAATAGTTTTATAGGTCATAAAAACCGATTGATGGTTGTGTCTTGTATTAGATTTAATGCCTCCACATCTAACTGTAATAACGGTAAATATTCAAAGCAACGTGTACCCTTCTTGTCATGTAGAGATACTAGAGAATCTTTCGATACGAATCCACGACATGGTGATTTCTGTCTGGATTCAAACCTGGAATCATATTCATATGTACCTACATATAGTATATGTTGAACCTAAATTGAGGGTGTTACTAAAAGTCGTATTGTAATTTTAGGGGTAGTTTTTACATAAAAAATTATGAGTAAAAGTTCCTGTAGACATGTGCAGAAATGCATTGTTTTAGGGATACAGGGTGTCGAAGATTTTGTTTTTTTTTTGTTTATATATTGCACCTTTTAAACTTTTAGAGACAATTTATGAAAATTTGATACACTGTGAATTGTAACCTTACCTACGAAAACACTATGTACACTCAGATTGGAAATTAACTTAATTTTGTTTAAATAGGGAACTGTATTTTCTATTTAATTATTAAGAAACGTTCGACCTCCCAAAACTAACGATGTATCACACTTAATTTTTGAACAGCAGATTTAAGATTTTTCCATAAAAGACAATGTGTTAAAGATACACAGAAAATCAGAATCTCGCCAATTTCACAAAGGAAAATTTTAAGTACCCTAAATGAATGAGTGAATTACATCATTGGTTTTAGAAGTCAAAGGCTTTTAAAAAACAATAAAAAATGCAGGTCTATTTAAAAAAAATAAGTTGATCTAACCGAGCAGAAGAAACGTCGGATTTCAAATCTATGTGCACCATCTTGTTGATAATGAAAAGTAGCTATAAAAATACAAGATTTATTTTGTGATCTCTTCAAATGCAGCCTAAAAAAAATAAAATGTATATAGCTGATTTTTCGGTATTTTACGTCTATATCCTCGAAGGTAGTCAGAATTGTCTAACTTTGTCAATTACTTATTATTCGATGTTAAATTGCCCAACTTTGGCCTATTTTAAATCAGCGAGCAAAATACAAAAGAGAGAAACTTTTCTTTTTTTTTTTGTCATCATGTAAATTTTGAGTTGCGACCGAAGGGCCCCCAAATACGTAAAACCCATTGACCGTTTTTTTGTCATCGCAAAACTTCGCCTCGCCCAGATGAGCCTCAGCCCTCGTAACTAGTTTTAATACTCATTGTTTATAAAATTATGATTAATACTACGATTACACAACGGTATGCCCACGCCCGTCTCTTCAGCATTCAGCAAGAAAATAAAATTGAAGTTTACAAATATCAGATTATCTAAAGTGCTCATCGTGAGGATTCGTAAAATTTTAAAAGGATATTTATTTTGATTAAATATAATTAATTAATTTAAAACAAAAGTTAAGAATGCTGCAAGTAAAATAATTGCGGGGGAAATTTCCATTCATATTTTATAACATTTATTACTTGAGTTGCTACACTAGTGCCCTCTATTGACATTTTTAGTTTTTACTTGCAATTGAAAAATACAAACCAGGTTCAAAAGTGCCCTAAACAGGTAGCCATTACTTTAAATTTATCTTAACAGCTTGACGGTAAGCAACAATCCAAGCAATTGAAAATGTATTATTTCGGAAATTTGAAATATCTTATGTCTCTTTTGTTTTTCGATTATAATTTCAATCTCGATTTCTACTCCTTGCAACTGCACAGGTAGGACATAATAAACAGTATTGAAAATAAACTCTATAGATTCAAAATAATTAGTTTAATATTTTTAAAAACATTTTATTGAAGCGTAAATTCTACAAACGTTTTCAAATGACAATGCATTACGGCCTATTTGACTCCCAAACGCTGTACATCAAGACGTGTTTGAATTCGATCCGTATCATCGTCTTTTATTGCACAAATGATATTAAAAATTCAGCAAGCAAGAGTATTAGAATGCAATCCAATGTTAGCGCAATACGCAAACTAACGAAGTCGGCTCATACTTCAGAACACCAGACCAGAGGGTTCCAGAATTTTACAAAACTTTTTTGGCGCGAAGACTTCTCTTTCGTATGACGACACATTCGCAAATTAATTTAAGTTATCGAACGCATTCACGCAATCACATTATATTTCTTCTGGGAGGCTATAGATGGCGAAACTTCCGATAATAAAAAAGCATTCGAGGGACTTGTATTCAATCGAAATTGATATGAATGGAAATTGGTTTCAATGAAAATAGATAATCATAGAAATCGCTGTAAATGAAAATACAATTCATAAAAATTGATAATCGGTTATATTGTTTCCCACAGAATACTACAAAGGTATTCGTTAAATATTGGATAAATATTGATATCAATAAATTTGTAAGTAATAAAATTATATTATAATAAAAAAAAAGCATTTTAATTATAATAATATAGTGAAAGTTGAATTAACTTTGTAAAGACCCATCCAAATATCCTGACAAACATTTTAATAGCTAAATCAAATTAATTGATTGTTAAAAATCTATATAAAGGCTTTAGCTCTGGATGTTCCAAGGATTCAGCTAAAATTACATTTTTATTGTAATATTGTAAAATAATTGCCATAATGAAGTCCCATTCAATTTAAATTAATACCGGGCATATAGCAGACTAAAAAGTCAAACGGCGTTCCATATCCAATCCATTTCTTAGTAGTAGTCCCCAGTTTTTTTTTCTGGATTCAAAAGCGTATTCATTGCGTGTGGGCAAGTTAGTATGTTACATTAAATGTGTAATATGCATTACTTACATTATGAAGTTTTTTAATCCTGTCAAGAGTCCATACCAAAAAACCCTGCCTCGATGATGCTATATTTTCCTGTTCCTCTAATTTTTTTATCACTTTTTATCAAAATCTCTTAGTAAGTCGAGGATCTTTTTAAAATATTGATATGTTTTCGGAAAGGCAAAAGAATACTCTCTGACAATATCTTTAAAACTGTGAATATACTTTCCTGTCATCACTAGCCACTTTTTTCATAATATTAAAAATAATTTAATTAGTTTTGTCTTCGAAACGAATGTATTAATGTCTTTTTTAGTGAGCTTAAATTAAACTTATGACTTATCAACCCATTCCGCGTTAGACAAATTAAAATGTAGGTTTTGTATCTTTTTGAACACCATAATAATATTTAAATAATTTAAAATGTTGAAATTTTATTACGGCAAAATCACCAAACTCGAATAAACTCAAGTCTTTAAAAAAATAAAATGTTATAACAAAGTAACCAAAATTTTAGTAAAAGCAAAATTATACATTAAGTAGTAACTAATCAACACAAAGTAAAAATAATGAAACAAAGCAATTGCCTATAAAAACTTAAGGTAAATGACATAATTTTCTATTTTTTTTTGCTTAAATAATATTCTTTATAGTACATATCAAAACAGTCTAAGGACAGACTAGTTCACATGTTGAGATATGTAATTTACTAAAATGTTTGTTTCATTCAATCAATGTAATATTAGATGTTTTATTGAGTTGCGAAAAAGCCAAAGAAGAAATTTGTTTGTTACTCTAAACGCAACAGATAATGTGAACACATTTTGTTTGTTTTGTGAAATAAACTGGAGAGACGTGACAACGTTGCAAAAGCGTACCGAATGGCAAAGAGACAGACTTCGCTTGACCGTCGAACAAGACAGTTCATATTTTTATTACGTGCATTTTTTATAATGTAATTTCTTCAAATTTTGTTCATTAAATGTTTTAAAAGTTAACGAGTTCAATTTAATACAGTCCACAAGCAACATATGGTCCCACGAGCCCGATGAGAGGTGCAGAAGTTAAAAATTTGAAGAAAAAACCTGAAATTTAATGAAGTTGATGCGAAGTGCAGGAGATGTAATGGCGGCCGAGCAATAAAAAAAGTGAGTCCTTTCCAATTTATTTCCTAATTTTTTCCTGAGAAAAGAGATTTGCCTGTATTTGTATTATTGTACAAGAAAATAAAGTCTTGTAAAAGTATTTTTTTTACGGGTTTAAGATTATAAAAAAAAAATGGTGTTTTGAGGCGTTCTTTTCTTTGGGTTGATTCGTTTGATGTTTGATTCAGTTTAAAAGGTGATCCAAAGGTGACCGGCGTTTTACTGGTTACTTTTTAGGGAATTTTAGTTTTGTGGTAACGAATCGGTTGAAATGTCATTTATGGACGATAATCACTTAGAGTTTTGACGTTTGACTAGAGTACAACCGGAGTACTCTGTTGATTTGACATTGAAATTTGCTAATTTGCATAAATTTGACATTTTATTGTAAATAAAGAGTTTTGTGTTGTGTTTATATTAGTTTTTAAGGATTTAAAGTTGAATTTGAGAAAAGGATAGATTGATTTACGGTTATAAGATTGTTAACCTGAGTTTTGGTGTATTTTAAATTTGTTTACCTATTTTTAAGAGAAAAAGAAGGTTAAGATGGTAAACAAAAAGCCAAAAGCTGCCAATGCAGCAAAGCAAGATGAAAAAGTGGAGTTAGATTTATTAATTAGAAAAAGAGCTAACATTCAAAATAAAGTTACAGAGTTTGAGAAGTTCTTTGCTCCTATAGAACATGAGGTAAGCGAAAATAATTTAGATATTGATGAGAAAACTATCGAGGAGTTAAGAATAAGAATCGAAAAGTTAGTTCAGGTGTTTGATGAATATGAGGAAGTACAGTCATTAATAGAGTTAAATTGTACCTTAGCAATAAGCAAGGTTAAAGGAGCAATATTCACATAGAGATGACTTTACTTCACTCCACACAGATATTTTGGCTACGGCTACTTTGGCATTAGAAAAATTAACACAAAAAAAGGTGTTACCTGAGGTGCAACCAGTAAGTGGTATGTTAAACACAAACATGAATTTACCCCCAATTAAATTACCCAGTTTTAATGGTGAACACAGTAAATGGCTTGAGTATAGAGAAACCTTTGACTCGTTAATTCACAAAAATACTTCATTAAAGGAATTTCAAAAGTTTCATTATTTAAGAGCATCATTGGGAGAAGGGGCAATTAAAGTAATACAAAGTTTAGAGTTTTCTTCACAAAATTATACTGAGGCTTGGAAATTAATTTGTCAAAGGTTTGATAATTCACGTTTGTTAGTAAATAACCATCTTAAGGCCATTTTTAATTTAGAAACACTTTCTAAAGAATCAGTTGTTGGTTTGCGCAATTTACTTGACAGTTTAAACAAACATTTAAGGGCACTAAAAAGTTTAGGGTTGCCCACTGAGCACTGGGATGCTTGGGTTATTTATTTAGTATCTGTAAAGTTAGATAAAAATACTGCAAGAAGTTGGGAACAACAAAATGACAAGAATTTACCTACTTTTGATGAATTTTTAAAATTTCTTAATAATCGTGCTGATTTTCTCGAATCGTTAGAGGTTAAACATAGTACAAACCCAGATAACAAAGTAAGTAAACCTAGTTATTCTCTTTTTAGCAAGGAAAATGAAAGATTAAAATGTTTTTTGTGTGAACAAGGTCATGCTATTTATAATTGTAGTAAATTTATAGGGTTGTCAGTTCCTGAAAGATGGGACAAGGTAAAAGAACTAAAATTATGCTCAAATTGTTTGTGTAAGGGTCATTTTTCAAAAGTTTGTAAATTTTTTCCTTGCAAAAAATGCAAATGTAAGCATCACACATTACTTCATTTACACTCAAAGCCAAGCGGAGACAGATCAGAAGCACAGGGCAGTACAGAACAATCTTTGGTTGTTACTGAAAAGACTGATAAAGAACAGGTAGAGGTAGCTTTGTCAAGTCAGAGTTTGACCAAGGAATATGTTTTGTTATCAACAGCTGAGATATTGGTTAAGGACAGCCAAGGAAAATTTTGTACTGCTCGTGCTGTGTTGGACAGTGGAAGTCAGTCGTGTTTCATCTCAGGTTTTTTAAAGAAAATAGGTTTGCCATTATATAGATCTAATGTTTCGGTTATGGGTATAAATAGTGAGGTTTTAAATTTGCAAAAGAAATGTGATGTGACAGTTAGGTCTCAAAACAGTAACTTTTGTTTAAATATGTCTTGTTTAGTGTTGCCTAAGATAACTGAAAATTTACCAATATTTAATATTGATGTGTCACTTTGGAATATTCTGGATAATATTGTTCTTGCCGACTCAAATTATTTTATAGCTAACCAAGTTGATTTGTTAATTGGGGCTAAACTTTTTGGGATATTTTAAAAGATGGGAAAATTATTTTAGGGAAAAACCTACCAACATTGCAAAATACAGAATTTGGGTATGTTATCTCAGGTACTATTAATTTAAATTCAAATCAAATTGGGTTGTTTAGTCACAATAAATCTGAAAATAAAGATAAAACTATAATTCATTCTTTGTTTGTTAGTAATGAACAAATTCATGAGGATCTAATAAAGTTTTGGGCCACAGAGGAGGCAAGTAACAGTAATAATTGTTTATTAGAAGATGACGAAATTTGCGAAAATCAATTTATTGATTTGTTGTTAGGATTCCCTTAAAAGATGCACCCACTGCAGTGGGAGAGACAAAGTCTCTTGCTATAAAAAGATTTTTATATTTAGAGCATAAATTTGCTCATAATTCAGATTTTAAAGTTAAATATAAAGAATTCATGAACGAATATAAAGAGTTAGGGCATATGGAATTACAGACTAATGATTTAGATATTTCATGTTTTTTGCCACATCATGGCGTTATTCGCGAAGATAGTTTAAGTACGAAGTTGCGCGTAGTTTTTGATGGTTCTGTAGTACCAAGTCAGGGAAAATCGTTAAATCAGATTCAATTTAAAGGACCTCTTATTCAAAATAATATTTTTTCCATTTTATTAAGATTTAGAAAAGGTAAAGTTGTAGTTACAGCGGATATAACTAAGATGTATCGCCAAATTTTGGTTGATGAAAGGGATAGGTGTCTGCAAATGATTATTTGGAGGGAAGATCCAGATAAACCACTATCTAGTTTTGTTTTAAACACAGTGACTTATGGGATGGTAAGTTCACCCTATTTGGCGATAAGATGCGTTAAGCAATTGGCTTTTGAACATCAGGACAAGTTTCCTAGGGCTTCTAAGGTAATTTTAGACGATTTTTACGTCGACGACTTGATCTCTGGGTTTGACAGTGTTGAAGAGGCTATTAACACTTGTTCAGAAGTTTCGGATATTTTGTTGTCAGGGCGTTTTCCATTACGGAAATGGTCATCAAATTCACCAGAGGTTTTAGCTGCATTGAAGAACTCCTTTAAGCGTTTTAAGTTTTGGAGAAGACCAACACGTGAAGACCTTGGGAATACAGTGGATTAGTTCATCTGATGTTTTAACGTTTTATATTGATAATTTGGATACTTCTCTTCCAGCTACAAAGCAAAATGTTTTATCTAGCATCGCTAGAATTTTTGATCCTTTAGGGCTATTAAGTCCATGTATTATTGTAGTTAAGATCTTAATCCAAGCTCTATGGGTCCTTAAATTGGATTGGGATGATAAAATTCCTTCTAATTTGGAAAGTTCCTGGAATCAATTTCGTCAAAATTTAAGTTTGTTTGATTCATTAAGAATTCCTAGGCATGTTTTTGCATCATCACAAAATTCTAATATTGAAATCCATGGGTTCAGTGATTCTTCTTTAAAGGCTTATAGTGCAGTGATTTATGTTCGCAGTTTTGATGATCAAGGTGAACCCAAGATTCATTTATTATGTTCAAAAACAAAGGTAGCTCCGTTAAAAAATATGACCATACCACGGCTAGAATTGTGTGGAGCTATAATGTTAGCACGTTTAGTTAAAACTGTTTGCGAGGCTTTACAAATTGATGTAAACATTTTTCTTTGGTGTGATTCGCAGATTGTGTTACATTGGTTACACACACCTCTTGAAAGACTGCTAATTTTTGTTCGTAATCGAGTGTCGGAAATCAGGAATATAACCAAATTAGAAACATGGAAGTATGTAAATACAAGAAAAAACCCCGCTGACCTTGCTAGTCGTGGCATGTCGCCTAAGGAGTTGGTAAATTCTGAAGTTTGGTGGCAGGGTCCGACTTTTTTAAGGGATAACAGGGAGTGGCCTAAAGAAATGGAGTTTTCAAGTAAGTTTGATTTGCCTGACTTGGTGAAAACTATTTCAGTATTAAAAGTTACTGAAATTGAGCCTTATTTGTTATGTAATCGTTTTTCTTCTTTATCAAAATTAATAAGAGTTCATGCATACTGTTATCGTTTTATATTTAATAGTAAATTACGCGGGAGTGACCACAACAAACGGTTGACAGGTCCGTTGACTCCAACAGAGTTGGAGGATGCTATGATAACGTTAATAAAATTAAGTTAGATTGAATCGTTTACTCCTGAATTAAACATTTTGTCAAAAGGTAGAAACTTAAAACCCAAACACAGACTTTTGGCGCTAAGTCCATTTATCGATAATCAAGGGCTTTTAAGGGTTGGTGGTCGATTGAAACACGCAGAAATTAGCAACAACAAAAAACATCCATTATTGTTGGATGGAAAACATCGTTTAAGCAAATTAATTTTTGAAAATATGCATGTTCAATTACAACATGCCGGACCACAGTTATTATTATATTCGGTTAGGGAAAAATATTGGCCCACTAATGGTATGAATGTTGCTAAGAGTGTAGTGCATGGTTGTGTTAGATGTTTCAGGGTTTCACCTAAAAATTGTAATGCCATTATGGCAGATTTGCCAAGTAGTCGAGTCACAGTATCGGCTCCATTTACAATTACGGGTCTTGACTACGCTGGCCCATTTTTATTAAAAGACCGCAAAGGCCGACGTGCAAAGCAATTTAAAGCATATATTTGCTTATTTATTTGTTTTTGCACTAAAGCTGTGCACCTCGAACTTGTTAGCGATTTAAGTACAGAAGCTTTTATTGCTACATTTAGACGGTTTGCCGCCAGACGCGGTAAACCAGCGCATTTGTACTCGGACAATGGCTCCAATTTTATAGGAGCAAATCACGAATTGTCAAAGTTATTCGAATTTTGATCAAATTCAACCAATCAAATAGCTATAGATAGTGATTGTCGCACTGAATGGCATTTTATACCGCCCAGATCGCCAACATTCGGAGGATTGTGGGAATCGAACATTAAGGGGGTTAAATACCATTTGAAAAGGGTTATTCAAAACACCATTCTCACTTACGAAGAATTTCTTACAGTTTTGGTACAAATTGAGGCAACCCTCAATTCTCGTCCCTTATATCCAATGTCCTGTGACCCATCCGATCTTGGACCCCTAACTCCTGCTCATTTTTTAATTGGGAGGCCAACTGTACAAGTTCCTGATCCCAGCCTTAATGATGTTAAAACCAATAGTTTGTCGAGATTTCAGTTGTTGCAGAAAATCCAACAGGATTTTTGGAGGCGCTGGCCCAAATGCTATTTAAACCAGCTCCAACAAAGAAGCAAGTGGAGGCAGTCCTCCCCAAACATTAAAATTAATACTTTGGTGCTCATCAAGGACGACAATTTGCCCCCGTCCAAGTGGCTACTCGGACGAGTCATCGCCACACATGCTGGTGCAGATAATGTGGTTCGTGTGGTTACTGTCAGAACCAGTCATGGGGAGACAAAACGGGCTATCACTAAGTTATGCCCTTTGCCCGAAGACGAGCCTGTTCTTCGCGGGGGGGAGTATGGAGAGACGTGACAACGTTGCAAAAGCGTACCGAATGGCAAAGAGACAGACTTCGCTTGACCGTCGAACAAGACAGTTCATATTTTTATTACGTGCATTTTTTATAATGTAATTTCTTCAAATTTTGTTCATTAAATGTTTTAAAAGTTAACGAGTTCAATTTAATACAGTCCACAAGCAACATAAACAACAAACGTTTTAATTATTATCAAACAAACCTGTAACCCCATTAAGACCTGATGTGGTATAGGCTGGTTTCTTGCAAGACATCTGTAAGCCATTATTTGATTCCTAAGCTGGCTCATTTGTACAGTATTCAGAACAGAATTGTTCTGAGCCTGAGCGGTTCTGGCTCGTAAAGCCAAAAGCTGCGAATACCTCTGATCATCCTGCATACCCTATAAAACAAAAAACATTTTTAAGTATTTTGCTAAAAACTGAAGTAAAGAAATCGTATTATAACAGAGGTGGTTTGTAATATACCGATTTTATTATATGTCGTAAAAAGAGACAAGAAATTAAACACCGTCTTTGAGATGGAAGTTCATTAATTTACAAATTTAAATATTCTTGGAGGTATACTTAAGAAAAAGCAAAGAGAACAACATAAGTTGCGATTTAAAAAAACTATAGTTGTTACATTGACTACCAAGTTTCCTTTTCTGTTATTTTCTTGTTGTATCAAAATGATTCTGCGATTTTAATTCCAAGTCAACCAAATGAACTCCAAAAGTTCTAAGTCTGTTTAAAAAACCAAATGATTAAGACAATTCTAGCCTGTCATAATGGAGACTATATTTTGGATAATACATCCCTATTTTTCACTCGATGTAGTGGGGGTACAGGTGAAACGAAATAACGATATGAATAACTTTCTTTTACCCTCGGATAAACTATGAGGGCTAAATTTTCATAGCAGTTAATGTGTTTGTGCCTGTGATGATAGTATGGGACGTCGATATTAAGTAGGTTAAAATCCCCTTTCTGTTTAAACATGATTTATTTCAATTAGGTGGGCATTAGGGGATATTTTGTGTGATAGTGAACACGATCGTGCCGTATCGTATTCACGTTAAACTGGACAGGGTTCTTGATCCCCATTCTACAATTTTTTGAGGTACCAGGTTAGGTTAGGTAGGTAGAAATTTACATAAATCTAAAAACAACTCAAACAAAAAGAAGAGTATTAAAACCGCAGAAACTCAGCGTCTATTGTCAATTTCAGACAAGTAGGCAGGCTTGTTAAATAGAATATCGTCGAAAAAGATGTGGATAGGAGTATTGCTAGAAGAAGGCAGGTCATGTGGGAAAGGGTAGAGCAGATGGCAGTAATAAACCCTGCGAAACATCTGCATTGATTCCGTGGCAGCCACATGAATTATAGTCAATATAATAGTCAGAAAGGAAGCTGACAATCCTATGCCCGAATTTTGGAAGGAGGCAAAGGCTGTAAATTTGTTAGCGAATGCGTCATGCTAGACTTGATCGAAAATTCTAGATAATTATAATTTGAGCTTTGCCATAAAATTTAATGAAATCATTGCAGTTTTGAGTACGTTGATCTTTAGCGGCGAAAGCCATATTGATGGTCACATCGTGAGGCTTTTAATAGGTAAACTAAAAGGTCTATATTCACGTAAATTTCCGTTGCCTTGCTTAAATATGGCTCCGTGGTTAGAAAAAAGTGTTTTGATCATTTTTGCTTTCCTATATAAAAACTATTATACTATATTATTAAAAATAAATTAAAAATAGAGAATGATTAATCGATAAATCCATTCGAATTATTAGATTAGACACATACCAAGTATAATTTTTCAATTTGAATATATTTGTCAGAAAAGCCGTTTAATATAAAGGATTTATTCGTAACTTTTATTCACATTCTAAAAATATATTACATACCACCAAGGGACAGCTATATTTAGGTTTAGATTGATATATTTAACATAGTTAAAACTGCAGGAAATCTCATTTGTTATGTCAGACAAATAATTATACTTAACGATCACAATATACGTTACAGGGTTATTCGCGGTGAGTGGCCTATTAAACGTTTATGGAGAACCGATTTACGAATCGTTTTAAAATTTTGGTTACAAACGTAACCAGCTATGATCTATCTTTATAAAATATTTTCAGTTCCGCGTTCTTGCTGCTTCTACCCGAAACCGGTGGCAACCGAATCTACATTAATTTCTGACTAACTTTCGTAAATATCTTCTTATCTGTAGCCATTCTTGAGATATTAATGAATTTAATTCTTTCTTTCAAAAAGCCTTAAGATTTCCATCCTCTAAAACAATCTGAAGTTGAAATTCTCATTACTATTAAGCAATGCCCGTAAATATTTACATCTTTCACCATATTAATACCATAGCATACAGGATGGTCCAGAAGTATAAGTTTGTTAGTAACTTATAAAAGTGGTGTAATATGAAAAATTTTACGGTACACCCTGTATATGATTACTGATTTGAAATGCCGATAAATGTAGCTCTTCAACTATGTATAGGTTCCCTATACCAAACTCGTCAAGTTTTCGATTTATAACCATTTATTTATGACTTCATAAAACATGTAAGGCTTAAAGAGCTCGGGTATAGGTGGTCATGGCAACATCGTTATTTTAAATGGAACACTCTGCATATTTTTCAATTTTCAGAATTTTCGTTCATTTCTGACTAACTTTCGTAAATATCTTCCTATATCTGTAGCGGTCTTCGGATATTATTTAATTTAATTTTTTTTTAGCGAAAGCAGGACTTTCAAAAAATTCGAATATACTCGAATAAATGTTGTGGCGCATTTTTACGGAAACCATCCTCAATACGAATTATCAAATGTTTTATAAGATAATTCCTATTATTACTTTTGCCCCTTTACTAGTTACAAGTATTTAAACATCCACCATCAAGTCAAAAGTTTTGAATATGATAATTTCATTTTTGAGCAGTGGGCCTTGGCGATGGCGTTTTTGTCTTTGAATTGGACATTTGCCTTTGTCGTCGAATTGTCCGTATGTCCGTTTTAATAGGAATTATCTTATAAAATATTTGATAGTTCGTATTGAGGATGATTTCCGTAAAAATGCGCCACAACATTTATTTGAGTATATTCGAATTTTTTGAAAGTCCTGCTTTCGCTAAAAAAAATTAAATTAAATAATATCCGAAGATATTATTTAATTTAATTTTACAGATAGGTATAGGAAGATATTTACGAAAGTTAGTCAGAAATGAACGTAGATTCTGAAAATTGAAAAATATGCCGAGTGTTCTATTTAAAATAACGATGCTGCCATGACCACCTATAACCGAACTCGTTAAGCCTTACATGTTTTATGAAAAGTCATAAATAAATGCTTATAAATCGAAAACTTGACGAGTTAGGTATAGGGAACCTATACATAGTTGAAGAGCTACATTTATGGCATTTTAAATCAATCATATAACAGGGTATCCCGTTTAAAAAAATTCATATCAAGCCATTTTATAAGTTACTAAGAAACTTATACTTCTGGACCACCCTGTATGCTCTGGTATTAATATGGCAAAAATGTAAATATTTACAGGCATTGTCTAATCGTAACCAGAATTTCAGATTGTTTTAGAGCATGGAAAAATTAAGGCTTTTTGAAAGCCCTGTTTCCCTTAAAAAAAATTAAATTAGTTAATATCTCCTGAAAGGCTACAGAAAGATATATGAAGATATTTATGAATATTAGTCAGAAAAAAACGTAGATTCTGAAAATTGAAAAATATACAGGGTGTTTGATTTAAAATAACGATATTGTCATAACACGGTAACACCGCCGAACTGAAAATATTTCAGAAAGATCATAGTTGGTTACGTTTGTAAATTTTAAAACGATCCGTAAATCGGTTCTCCATAAACGTCTAATAGGCCACTTACAGTGAATAACCCTATATATATATATATATATATATATATATATATATATATATATATATATATATATATATATATATATATACATATATATACATATATATACATATATATACATATATATATATATATATATATATATATATATATATATATATATATATATATATATATATATATATATATATATATATATATATATATATATATATATATATATATATATATATATATATATATATATATATATATATATATATATATATATATATATATATATATATATATATATAGGAGCTCAGTACAAGATGGCAACTATTGTTCATATAAATATCATCTTAGGATAACCAACATATCTTTATTTATATAAACGACAATGAACAAAATTTTTTATTGGCTTAGTTCTATAGTTCTGTATGTTTAATTCGGATTATTGCTGAATAATGCTAATGTTACAGTCATATAAGAATATGTAAGATTATGTCTTTGTACTGTATAAAATACCTGGAACCTGAACAAACTCAGTATTAACCTAAATTAAAATAGCAAACACAAATTCTTTCTTCAGTGAGCTTGACGCCACTTCATATAACTTACAAACGTTTGTTTACAATATGAATAAATTTAATTGATATTTGGTATCGCAACGTGTTATGTGAAGCTAAATGTTTAAAATTATTGTAGGATAATATAATATTTAGTTTAAAACTGTGTGGAGATGGATTAAGTTTGGTTTTATTTAAGTTTTAGTGCTTACTATTTTCGTAAATGTATGAACACATTAATAATATAGGGTGTGTAAAAATAGTATAATAAATTTGGTACCATATGTATTGCAAACTAGTTCTCCGAATATTTAATGAAATTTCTTCTAATACATAGATATTTCTGAACGGCATGGTCAGTTTCGGTGTGGAAAATATTTGACTTGATACCTAGACATCAATTTTTGCACTTTTGCAACGCCTATGAAATGCCAACGTTTTAGTTTCACGTTCATCAACTAATAACGCTTTACACATCGCTCAATTTGCCGAATGCGAAAACGCCTCCCCGACTGTTAAAAAGCCTATCAAAAAGTAACACTTACAGTTTGAGAACTTATTTATTAATCATGTGGTATATTTTTGAAATACCCTCTAGTTATCCTATGCAAGTGAATAAAATAATAGGAGATCATTGTCTAGTGTTTCTAAAAAAATATGAAACAATATTTTCTAAACAACTATTAAATTTTATGTCATCAGACAAGCAAATTTCCCAAAATTGACATATTATGAATAATTTTTCCCAACATCTAAAACAAAAACTCCAATATAAAATCCTTAAGTTTAAGACTCGACCAAATTTACACAAAAAAAGAACTTATCCTACTGATGTGCACATTCTTAATATAAGGCGAAAAAAGTCTATTAACTATATCATCACACAACAAACAATTTTTTAAAAGATCTTTTTCTTATTTAGTTGCACATTTAATAGACAAATTTAAAATAAATGTCCATCTCAGAAAAAGTTATCAAGAGAAAAACCAAACTGCTTCTTCTCAACCAAATTTAACTGATTGTCTATGCCACAAAATGCTAAATTTGAAACTTAATACCTTTCCCTATCCTTATCCATCTTTCTTTTTCCTTTAAGTATTTGCTTTTTTACTTTTTTCATATTGTTTTTAAATTTAATTGCTAACTTCTTATTCATTTCTTTTTCAACTTAAATATTTTTGGCCTCAGCAGAATCTGGGGAATGAACATCCTATGAAATCTGAAAACAAGGCCTGTTAATTACCATGATTATTATTATTTTAAGTAACTTTGTTGACTGTATTTATTGGTAACTAATAAACATCTTATTATTATTTTTAAAACAGATTAACCTTTTCTTCCATCGTGTCGATTGCTTTCTGCAAGGCATTCAGGTTATCTGAAGATGGTCCAGAAGGTCTTGGGGATACATGTGAAGCAGCAGGTGATTGCTGTGGACCAGGAGATGTTGGATTCTACAACAAACAAAACTTCACTACACATTCTGGCCTATTTCACACTGCCCTATTAGTACAATTCTTACCGCTAAATGGGGTGAAATTGATTTTATGGGGAGACTTTGATAACGGCTAATATTTTGCTAAATAAATCTAAGTATCCCGCAATTATAATCCACAGACATCAACGCTATGCTCAGTCGAAAGAATGCAGTTCCGCCATTATTGTGTGGTGTTAGCGTAGTTGTTATAATATTTCTGTAAATATTCTTTCATATCGCATCACTGCGGTTAAATTAACACAGTCAAAAATTATAACGTATTTAATTAGTTTTTACACATTTTATTACTATATCGGTTATTTACGATTAGGTGATTTCTATTTAACCTCACTTCATGTAAAATTCGGCACAAAATATGTTTGAAAATTATTAGTTGCTACATCGTGCGGGGTCACTTTGATAACACTTTCGGGGTGTGATTGATAGTTGTCAAAGTCGCCCCATAGCTTTCGAGGTGAGATTGATAGTTATTAATGTCGCCCTATAGTTAGTAAACAATAACATTTCCACGCCTTCCTGTTATTTGCTTTAATCTGGACCAGTTTTAACGTTAATTCTAGATCTTGTTGGGAGCAGATCTTACAAGAATTTCAACACAGAGAATATTGAAAAAAAAAGCTATAGAAAAGATAGTTTATGAAAACTGGTCCATTAACAAAGCGTCTAAGGCATTCAAGATGTCTTACGGAACCTTACATAATAAGTACAAAGACATGCTTAAGGGGTCAGATGGAGGACAACCTGTTCTTAGTAAGCAAGAGGAAGATGGAATAATCAGATCTGTAGTAACTTGCAGTGACTGGAGTTTTCCGCTATTATAGAAGATTGACAAATGGATACAAAATCGTCCTTTGATAGGCAAGGACGACAGGTTACCCATTTCAAAAATAATATCCCCAGTCGAGACTGGGTTTATTTACTTATTACAAGAAATGAGGCTAGTGGGACACAGCGCCTAGCAGCCAATATAAAACGTGAGGGTGCTAGTGTTTCTCCAGAAGTGATTCAGAAATATTTTGATTATTTGCAAATTAGCAGTGATAATGTGCCTCCGTCAAATTTGTTCAATTATGATGAAACAAACATGGTCGACGATCCTGGGAAAATGAAGTGGCTATATATCAGGGGTAAAAAATACTAAATATTATAAACCATTAAAAATCTGCTATTTCCATCATGTTTTGTGGGTCAGCTTCGGGCGTTCTCCTACCTCCCTACGTAATTTACAAGTCCCAGCATTTGTGGGACCGCTCGACCGAGAATGGTCCCAAAGGACATCCTTGTTGTGAGGACCATTACTGCAGCTTTGGATCCAGATACAATAGAACGAAAAGTGGTTGGATTGAAGCCAGCTGCTTTTGAAGCAATGGGAATTTACCCACTGAACCGTGATAAAATTTTAAACAAAATTCCGAACCCAGAATATAATGGTGATCAATTTGGGGCGGATTTTGATAATATTCTCGTATCCTATGTAAAGGAAAAATGTTACAGTACCCTAGTTCGAATGGTAGTTAGGAGCTGTCCAATGGGCATGAAGACGCACACTCTGATGTTGCTGACCCTAAAAAGATTCTACCTAGAACAATCATTCTAGTAAAGTGATGTCTGGAAACAAATTTTACCAATAGATACGTTGCCCAGATAGAGGGGCAAGTAGGTGATGATAATGACTATACTTTCTTGGTCTGAAAATCATTGGACACCACAAAAATAACTTTTAAAATTGTTGTCGTTCAATGTAAGCTTGGAGGATATTATAACCATTCTAGAACAGCCAGCAGAAACGTCCGGAAGGCGCGGAACGGAACAAGATATGTAATCTCGATATCTGTTGATGTTTTTGAATGTTAAATTGTGTTTTAATATTTTTATTTGTGTATTTTCTACGCATTAGTTTTAAGTTTACAGACTGTATTATTTCAACTTGTGGTACCAAATTCGAGTTTTGTTATTTTTATAGGAAATAAAGTCTTATTTTTATATCAACTAAAATTTTATTTCCACTTATGCGAGGATAGTTTATTGAAATCCAATTCTTATGCCAAACGATAAAGTGTGGCTTTGATAATTTATGTAAACTTGTGGATCTGTCTTTTTTACACTAGACTAAGTTAGACGTATCCAATGTCAATTTATTTGATCAGTGATGGACAACATTTCATTTCATTTTATTTCATATCAAAGACGCCCCAAGTGCATCTAACACTGATAAAAAAACAATATATATTGAGAATGAGGGAATATGAGTTACACTGATAACTTTTAGACCCAAAAAGTTCGTTGTAATGCAAAAACACAGTACCTAGCAAAGACACCCCAATTTGAATATGACTTTGATAATGAGGTTATTATTTATTTTGGAGAGGATAAACAATTATTTAAATAATTTTATAGCTCTGAATGTCTCCATTAGGCATAGTGCAAATATATTGTATTTTTTTTAGACAAAAACTATATGTGGTTTTGGTGTTTTTTAGAAATTATTATAAAAAACTAACAAATTTACCCCATTTGACTTAAAACTAAGGCGTTTTCCAAAAAAAAACACACAATCCAAAAACAAATTACGTGCAAAAAATAGGATGGATTTAGTTCTTGTCTACTTATCCTTTTTGAAAACTGCCCACTGCATAGTAAAAAAAAAACCTTATGTAAACTAAACAAAGTGAGATGGTTTGCACTTCTGATCGAAATAGATTACAAATCAGAATAATGCATTTCCTTCATCACTGCAAATGTAGATATTATGGCTACCTGTCTATTCTGTGGTGGATATCCAGGATGGCCTTGATAAGAACCCTGGTGCGGTATTCCATGCCCACCAGGATGTTGCGTTCCATGTTGTGCAGGAAGCCCATGTTGTGGGGCGCCATGTTGAGGAACAACATGTGTAGGCCCCCCTCCTGGATGCTGCTGAGCGTGATTTGGAAACTGAGCTGGAGAATGTTGACTCTGACCTCCTTGCCCATGAGGAGAGTAGCCCTGTGGTGGATGTCCTTGTGGCGGATGGCTTTGATGGGGTGGTGGATGTCCTTGTGGGGGATGCTAGGACAAACAAAAATTGCGCCCGAAAGGTTATTTTGTGACCACATTCATGTTTCTAAACTTTAAAAAAAACCTACTTGTGGATGACTTGGAGGTCCAGTTTGTGGAGAATGGCCTTGGGAGGCATGTGCTTGTGGTGGGGCATGACCTTGCGATGGAACGTGGCTTTGTGGTGGTATATGACCTTGCGGTGGACCATGGTTTGGATGTTGCGGCGGCCAGCCTATTTAGAAGTTACGAGTTGCATTTTTAAGAAAAAGATAATAATAATTAAATATTCCCACTCACGCAAAAAGATCCATTCATTGAAATTATAAAAAGCAACTTACAATACTAATTAAAGAGCCAGTTTATTACTAGTTGTATTAATTCTAATAAATATATATCGATAATGTAGGTATTTTAAATAAGTAATATTGATTTTTTTTTTATTTAAATTTTTTATTCCCTGTATTGAACCTTTAATTGGTTGGGAATAAATAATAAAAATAAATCTAAGTAAATTAAATATTGCGTCCTATCTATAATCTAAAAATTAAAACAAATTTTATTCCAACTTATATATTTATTAAGATACCAATCTAATTAGGATATAACATATATAGATCAACTGTGTTAGATGGACCATAAGAACATTGTTTTCAGCACTTAAAAGGGCAACATAAAAGGTAGTGTCAATCCCATTAGCAACTCTTACAATGGTGAAACCTCGGGGCAAAAAAGCGCGCTCCAAGAGCAATCTGAGGTAATAATTTAAGGCAGTTAATTAAATCAATTATAACTTTCAAAAGACAATAAGTATCTGCCTTATTCCATCTGTTTTCCAGTCTTTCCAGCCCAACCCTTTCTCTGGCTAGATCATAATTATGAAAAGTACATTCAGTTTTAAATGAAGGAAGTGTAATATATTTATTTTGTACTTTCTCTAAATTTAATATATGAATCCTATAAGATGGGGAACCATACTGAAGATAAATACTCTAGGCCAAGCATCAAGAATTTATAAATATAATTATTACAAATACTATTTAGCACAGAAGCTTTCACAGAGAAAATTACGAAATCATGGTTACCAAGTTTAGACCCTGACAAAATGGAATTACTTTAAGACTGAATTCAGTGTCTTGAATCGCAGGTGAAACCTCGAACAGTAGTTCGAAAAAAGATACAGTAAACCCAATAGTTTGAGGGATTTGCTTATAATAAAATCGTAATGTAAATAAAAGTCCATTTTTTATCCAAAACTATAACCAAATAGTCGACTTTTTGTCTAGGAAAATTCAACTGTGTATTTAAAGTCAAAATGGCAGTATGGTTAAGCAACAAATTATTAAGGCACCAGCCGAAGTCTAACATCACAGATAGTGAAAAAATATTAAATTAATTATCGAAGGAATCACAAAATTCGGTAAGTAAGTTAATCAAATGTAACTTTTTTTACCAACTTTTGCACACTTTTTCACTTGTTGAAGCCTTATAAATGTGATTTTTCTAAATTTAATTATTTTCAATAGTGTCATAGTCAGTCTTATATTAAGGGGATTTGCCTGTTTTCTTCTTTAAATATCTCCAAAAATAAAATTCCATTGTAATATCAGGACCCTGTGGTGGCTAAGGGCTTGGGCCGTATCGACCGATTCAATGTGCAGGAAAATATCTAATTATTCCCGAACAATTGTTATAGCATGTGATGCGTGGTTATCTTGTTCTTTCTCGGTTATTTAGTAAGTAGTCTAGCTGCATAGAATTTAACATTTCCAAATATTTATTCCTTTTCATATTTTCGTTAAAAGACATACACACATGTGATTTACGCAATGTCTATAATGCTGCTCTAGTCAATGAAAAGGCCTCCTTTTCATCTGATCTTAAAACTTCTCGTTCGAACAGTAGGCAATTGTGATCTCATTTAAGAAATTGGAATGTTCATAACACTAATCATTCACCGTTTCTGGAAGTGCAACTAAAGGATGCTGAAGCAATCAATAATTTCTTTGTTGATAGCATTCTGAAAAACAATTCTGATCCCAATGACTACGACCAATTTATCTTATCTCCTTACAACAGTAGCATATTTCAGTTCTCCTATGTCGATTTTATATCTTGAAAAAAAAAGGCACAGACTGTGGGATGTGATAACATATCAGGTTCAATGCTTCAACGGGCCATAAAATACATTTTAAAATCCCTAACGCATATAATAAATATTTCATTTGAGACGGGGGTGGTTCCCCGATAATAAAAAGCTATGCGGATCTTAAACCTATTAGCTTACTTATATGCGGATCTTAAACCTATTAGCTTACTTCCTGTTCGCCTTTAGATTGCAGAGTCGGTTCTTCACTATCAACTAACATTTTTTACCCCTCAGGCAGTTTGGGTTTAGATGGGGCTTTGGAGCTAGTCCCAGTTTCTGCGCTATTATCGACGACTGCCTGCATGGCTTTGATCACCAAAAGCGCACTTTTTTAACTCTTCTAGTTATACTAAGGCTTCCGACACCACCGATTTTGATTGCCTACTGGCTAAACTAAAAAAAATTATTATGGGATTCATGATGCAGTGTTCAACTGGCTGACTAGTTATCTGAGGAGGCGATTTCAGTAAACTACACTGGATAAAAATTAATCCAGTGGCACACAGATCTTGAGTCTTAGAGAGCATCATTCTGGAGTTCCTCAAGGATCCGTACTTGGCCCGCTTTTAATCTCAATTTTTACGGCGGATTTAGGTAACATCGCACAGTCTTGTCATGTAGATGTTCGCTGACGACGTTCAATTAACCCTTCAATTTGCACCTAAGGATAGCAATGATGCTTGCTTGTGTATTAATAATGATTTGAGTCTTCTTAAAAAATGGGCGGATAGAAATTGCTTATTTTTAAACCCGTCAAAATCATTGCATCTCCTTATTGGCTCTTCAAAAATGCTACGTCTCTGCAGTGGTCTTCCTATCCATGTTTGTGGTAGTCCAATTCCTACTGTACAGTCTCCAAAAAAAATGTGGACTTGTTATTGATTGCAATCTAAAGTTTAACAAGCATGTCAGTTCTATATGCCAAAAGGCAAACCTTAGCCTCTCCCTTTGCTTAAGCTTAATGAATTGCGTTCATTCATTTTGCTTGCGTTGTAAATCAAATTTTAAATACTAGTCTTTCTCATTGTTTAAAGATAAAAATAACTTGGCGCGCCGATGTCCTTCTGAAAGGAAGCTGGTAGTCTACATACTCCTGTTCACATGACTTCAGCATTCAAGGCTTCTTTTCGTTTCGAGCTCCAGTGGTGTGCAACAGTTTGCATGACCTCAGGTATCTTTCAGTCACATCGATAAAGGCTAAACTAAAACATTTAGTAATAATAAAACATTATAGTAAAATAGTTGTTTTCCTATAGATAGAATGTTATATGCCGATTATTTAGTTTTGTGTTGTTTTCTTGTATTATTTTGTTAGAGAGTGTGAGGTATATGGCGTAATGTTTTTCTCCGAGAGTTGACTTAACTCAGATATAAGGTATACAGAAGGTTTTGGTGATATGTTCACTGTTTATCGTCGATACCGGGATAGCATTTCAAGTGATAAAGTCTGAGGAGGTGGTGTTTTAGTTGCTGTTAGGGCAGAGTTGGAATCACGTATTTTGCAAGTTCGAGACTCAAAGGTAGAATATATACTTATGAAGATAAAGTTAGGTCATTTTAAATCCATATTTGGTCGTGTGTATATCCTACCAACATCAAGTGACGTTTTTAGGGATATTATTAATAAATATAAAGACTACAGAATTATAATATTTGCAGATTACCATTCTCCTAAATTGATCCGGAATTGCAGCACTCTGTACAGTTAAGAATGTAAGCTCAGAAATAGAAAGCTTTTTTGTAATGAACTGTCACTTTTTAGGTTTAAGTCAATATAATACTGTAGCTAATCCTTTTAACAAATTCCTGGATATTTGTCTTTCTAATAAGGTGAGGGACACCCACTAGTACCATGTGACAGCTATCACCCTGCGTTGGAATCATTACTGACATTTACAAGCCAGTTTATAAACATTAAAAATATATTACTTTATAATTTTAAGAGAGCTAATTATAGAGCTTTGAATAATTACTTACTAGAAAGTTAATTGGTTGGATTTGCACTGTCAAAATGATATTAATGATTTTGTTGATAATTTTTATAGGTTAGTTTAATATAGTCTATATTATATATATATATATATATATATATATATATATATATATATATATATATATATATATATATATATATATATATATATATTTGTGCCAAGATTTTATGTAAAAAGAATCGAATTTTCCAATCTGGTTCTTATCTGAACTCAAACGAAAGACTGTAACGAAGAGAGAGGCTCACAAAAAAAAATTAAGTACTAAGTAAACAATGCTATACTGCATATACAGGGTTAGTAAAAATTTGTGCTTACAAAATTCGGGGTCTGGGAATGCCGAATTAAAAAAATGATATCAGCATTTTCCCAGATTTGCCAGTTTTGGGCTACACATAGTGATTTTCTTACCTTAAATGGAAAGCCCCATTTATTTGTATTGAAATGAATGACTTTTGGGTTATGAAGAATATTTTTGTATTAAGTGATATTTGCGGCTTTTCCTCACACTTTATCCAGGACATAGGGACAAAGCAAACAATAAAAATATAATTACTTCTAAGTTCTGCGTATAACGAAAAAAGCAATTTTTCTGTACTTATATCACCAGCAGTTACCAAAACATTCTGGAAGAAGGAAGTAAACATTCTTATTAATATATAATAAATAAATATACATACCTATAAATCTCCACACCATCAATGTAGGTATTTATTATTTTGTAACGTAACGACCTTCATTTCGTATATAAAATATTTTCTAAAACTTTATTTGGACAGAATTCCTGATATTTTTATACTTTTTAAATGTATATCCATTTTTACCGCACCTCAAAGCATTCATAGATCAACGGCTATTATAACAAGTAGGCGCTGCATACGTGGTTTTTGAAGCACTTGCCGTTGCCATGCTACAACAATAACAAATTAAACATATTATTATTGTTAGTTAAGCAGCTTAATGGGGAAGTTTTCAACGGTGTTTCAGGCTGAGGTATATGCCATTCTAATGGTAATAACGATGAAGGAAGTCATAGAGGAGCAGAGGGAGAGATTGTTATATGCTCAGACAGTCAAGCAGCACTTAAGGCGCTCGACTCACCCACGGCGGGATCAGTTTTGGTTTAGGAATGCGGTGACAGGCTAGAGCAGTTGGCGCGACGTAAAAGAGTGAAGTTGGTTTGGGTGCCAGAACACTGTGATGGCAACGAGAGGGCAGATGAGTTTGCTAGACTCGGCGCCACCAGCCCGTATGTAGGACCAGAACCAGCTTTAGGCATCACTAGGCAGCAGATAAGGACAGCAGTCGACGAATGGGCACAACATGAACTTTAACGTGAATGGGGCCAGTCCGGGGTCGAGAGGGGTTAGAGAAAATATAGTTCCTGCCATTGAAGAAACTGGAAACGTAGATGAAATCTGTTACCAATTGATGGTGGTCTACTGCATTATTCAAGGAAAGCCATGCAGTTCCTAAACAACCAATTCCTGGGGAGGCTGATTGGCAGGCGTGGTGAATTAGAACTGCCACTTCGATCCCCTGATATGACTCCACTGGACTTGTGGAGTCATTGTGTCTACAAAAACCGTCCAGAAAATGTAGACGAACTCCGCGAAAGAATCCATACCGAAGCAATACGCTTTGAGAATCTTATGATCGACTTGGGTATTATCTGGCAAATAACGTAAACCACTTTCAGAGTTTAATTAAAAATGAGTATCGTTAAAATTAGTTTCTGTTAAGTTATTGTTGTTTTAGTCCGTTGACTGTTAATCTCCTTCTTATCTTAGCATTATTGGTGTTTTGTCGTTGTTGTTTTGTCTGTTTGGTTTTAAACACGTTTTAAGTATCTGCCTTTGATAGAACTTAGACCAGTCCTAAATCTGGATAAAGTGTGAGGGAAAGCCGCCAATATCTCTTAATAGAAAAATAACTTTCATGACTTAAAATTTATTAATTTCAATAAAAATAAATGGAGCATTTCATTTAGGATAAGAAAATAACCACGTGTAGCGCAAAACTGAGAAGTCTGGCAACAATACCGATACCATTTTTCAATTCCACGTGCCCAGAAACCCCCAAATACCGAATTTTGTAAGCACATTTTTAGCGGTTTTAAAGATATTTAAGTGTTCTGGTACTTTTTACTGTAAATGCGGAGTTGTCATATCTCAGCAACTATGTGTAACACAAAACTAAGTAATCTGGCAATAGTGCCGATACGTTTTTTCAATTCCGCATGGCAATAAATGCCCAAATGCCGAATTTTGTAAGCACTTTAGCAGTTTTGAGGATATTTAAGCACTCCGGTTCTTTTTACTAACCCTGTATATCTACTACTGATGAGCGTATGGCAAAGAACCCTAGTGAATTTATTTATTTACTTAAGTACACTACAGAAAAACAAATTTCCAACTGGTACATGTAAAATCTAAAATAACTAATATAAACACATAAATATGTAAAGTATAATAATAATAATCATAATAACAATAATAATAATAATAATAATAATAATAAAATCCTTTATTGCCAGCACAATCATGTAAAAACGACAGAAACGTCAAAAAACAGAATAAAATTTCACAATCTTGATATAATATAAATAAACACAAAGATACTGTTACAGTGGCAAATAATGCAAAAAAAGTAAAAATATAGGTAAAATAAAATATATTTAGAATCATTTAACATGCACCAATGTACATCACAACAAATTAAAAAAAAAATTAAATTAGAGTATAAAAAATAAAATATAATATAGAAATCTAGATTAAAACTATACAGACATTTCTCTAGCACAGCCATGTCAAACTCAAAGTCACTGGTGGGCCAAAAGCATGAAGACCATCGACTAGGTGGGCCGCAAAACCTTATCTTAAAGAAGACAAACTACTGAAAATCTTGAGAAAAAGTATTATTATAGGACAAGTCTGTTTATTAAATTTCCAATAAAAAGGACATTACAAAAAACTAAAAACATTAAATTCTTTTGCCAGATACTTGACATCTTTTGTCTTTAATTAAGTTGTCTATATGTGGCGCGAATTTATCGGTGGAAATAACTTTTAAAACTGCGTCCAAGTGTGCGTCCGTCAATCGCGATCTTGCGGGAGATTTGTTTCCTTTCATCAAAGAAAATAGTTATTCACACTTATAGGTACTTCCAAACATTGACAGAATTTTACAGGCAAATTTTCTCATTTCTTGGTATTGAACAGGCAAGTACTTATAAAATTCGAATGTACCAACACTGTCAAATTTTGGTTTTAAATGGGTCTGAATCTGAATCTTATTACTTTCATTTGTAAGTGAGGGGGAACTTTATCAATATCGATAGTAAAAAGACCAGTAAATAGAGAAAAATTGTTTTCTTGGGTCTTAAAATCCTGAAAACGCTCCTCAAATTCTACCAGAAGGCTTCTCATTTTCTCTGAATATATTTTGTATAATATTGAGACACTTGTGCTTTCCTGACATGCCTTACAAGTCAGAAAATGTGACAGATTATCCTCTGCTAACTGTTTTTCCCACAACATCATCTTACACTTGAAAGCTTTCACATGATTATGCATATCTGTAATAACTTGACGTGGTCCTTGCAATTTTGTATTTAAGTCCGACAAGTGTTTTGTGATATCTACCATAAATAAAAGATCTTGTAAAAAAGGTACATTGCATAATAAGCTGACATCTCCTTTTGTTTCCATGAAAACGCGTATTTCTTCTTTGAGTTTCCAAAACCGGTCGAGTACCATAGAACACGAAAGCCATCGCACCTCTGCATAATATGGTAAACCAGTGTACTCACTTTCTAAATCAATTTTAAATCACGTAAAAATGCAGAAAACTGTAGCTGATTAAGGCCTCGTGACGTTATGAAGTTTATAATTTTTTTCACTGACTTTAAAACACTTTCCAACTTGATCACTTTTGAGCATAAAACTTCTTGGTGGATTATACAATGAATATGATGAAAATCTGGTTTGTCATTGCCAGTTTCTCTGATCTTTGTCTGTAATATTTTAACGAAGCCATTTTTTACTCCAGTCATTGAAGGAGCTCCGTCTGTTGCAACGAATACAGTTTTGACAAATCTAAATTGTACTTTTGCAGAAGTCCATAAACAGCATTGAAAATATCCTTCCCAGTTGTTGTATCATGCAATGGTACTAATTCCAGTAATTCTTCATACACATTGATATCTGTATCAACGCACGAAGAAAAACAGCGAGTTGCGACACACCACACACATCCGTACTTTCGTCACAGGCAATAGAAAATGCAATGGAGTCTGATTTGGTTTTTATCTGATCACTTATATTGGCAGCCAACTCAGTAACTCTTTCAGCGACAGTATTCCGGGACAAGGATATATTTTGAAATGCCTTCAAGCTCTCGGGACTTACAATTTCCGCGGCCTTGACAGGGCACTCTTTTATAAATTTACCTTCAACAAATGGTTTTGAGTGTTTCGCGATCAACTCCGACAGTACGTAGCTTACTTGAAGGACAGATTCATTTTCTTGCTTTGGACGTTTAAACATAAGCTGCTGATCTTTCAACCGTGATTTTAACTTATTTAACTTTTCGTTTCTGACCATGCCTGTATACTTATCAAACATAGTTTTATGAATATCATATGACGTTTTATATTATATAATTTTGAGACACCGAATGTACTATTACAAATCAAACAAATAATTTTTTCTTTCACTTCACAGCAAAAAAACCCTCATTCCCACTTTTCTTGAAAGATACGATGCTCATCTACAAGTTTCCTCTTACTTCCACTTGGTTTTGAAAAAGACATGTTAAAAACTGTATCCGAAATAAATTATAATAAGTACTGTTAAGTGTTGTAACAATAAGTGCGCAACTCAACTCGAAACTCTATCGCAACTGACTTGTGATTTCTCGAGTTCTTTTCAGAATGTTCAGATAGCGTCATCTGTGTTTTTGCGAGATAGAATTTCATGGAACAAGCCAGATATATGAGTATGTGTAGTTCATCCTCCTAAACATAGATGGCACTATGTACAATTGTACATTTTATTATACCAATCGTTGTTGCAGCGGCGCCCGCTTTCAAAAACGGTTTTCAACTTGTTCGCGGGCCGCATTATCTGGCAGTTTTCAAAACTGATTTGGACCGCAGAAAAATGTTCACTGGGCAGCATGTTTGACATAGCTGCTCTAGCAGAAACTCAGTCACTGTTTTTTTTAAATTTAACATAATTATTCATTACTCTAATTGATGATGGAATCTTATGATGTAACACAACAATCAATGCACACAACATCATAATTTTACAGGTTTGTCAAAATGAAAGCTGGTGGTGGAAGTAGAATTCCAGAGTTCATGTTCCTGAATGATCAGTATGCAGAGAGTGGCAAGGACATAGCTGAGCTTTTTGCTGTGCATTTTGGTTCTGTGTATGATAGTTTCAGTAACTGTTTGGGGAATGTCAAGAGAGAATTTGATATAGGTAATAGAGGCTTATCGTCTGGTACCTGTGAAGTTGGGATAAACTATAAAGGCTTGTAAAATACAATATTATTTTTGAATGTAAAGAAAGAAGCAGGGCCTGATGTGATCCCAAATCTGTTTCTTAGGGAATGTGCAGTTTCATTGTGTGATCAATTGTCATTTATCTTTCAAAAATCTCCACGTTGCACATAGGTCATTTTCGCTAATTTAGGCGGTAATAAATCGAAAAAATGAATGTCGTATATATTTTTTTTTGTATTTTATTTTGAAGCTAAGATTTCATAGATATTATTTGTGGAATGTTATAAATTTTAATAAACACAGGCGGCCATGGCGAGATCCACAACTGCGAAGTGTTGTTCAATTGTTTCGCGTTGCTAAGAATCGGTTGTTGATTTATAAACTTTAACATTTTTTTGCTACGAATACAAAGTGATTTTAAGAAGTTGTGTTGTATTTTCTTATAATCTAAGGTAAGATTTACTATTAATATATAATAATATTCCTGTAAAAAGAATTCGTGTTGAAAAGAATATACAATGTTTTAATAGTGAAAAATTAACTTTTTTTTCTGTAATCCTGCATTTAAAAGGCTTGCTAATTCAAGATTTATATAGATTTATTTCAAAAACATTTTTTTCATAATTATATTCTTCTTATCAATTAATTTATCATAAATTTAGCTGCCAAGAAGTGCCAAGAGCATAAAGGTATAATATCTTTTAGGAACCATGTCAATAGAAAAAACCTTAATGTTTTCTGCTTGGTGTGAAGGCAGTTCTTTGGAGGAGAAAAATACATCTGTTTTGCGATTTGTTGTAGAAACACTAAATTTAGGACAACAAGTTGACAAGGGTCAACATTTTAAAATTATGAAAATGATAAAAAATTTTACTTCTTCTGTGGCAAATATGTGGCGGCAATGTAAACGTACACGTTCGGTTTTTGAAACAAGGCACCGAGAGTGGTTAAATGGCTCAATTAAATTTATTGACCAAAATCAACAGGAAAAAGAACCCGGATTAAGCAAAGGTAGACCTTGCAAGCCTTTCACAAATCTTGGCAATCAACGGAAAAAGCAAAGAATAATGCCATTACTACAGAACTATTTCACCGCATAAATTACATTCGCTGCTAGAAAGTCTAGAATTTTCAGGCCAAAGAAATGCCTCCCTCAAAAATTATCCAAGAAGTCTCTGAAAATTCTCCCGAAAGAGCTACAAAAATCAAAAAGGCAATAAGCGGCCCCTCAGATGTGAAGCCTATAAAGTACACCCCTGAAGAAGCTCTTGCTTTGTTTATTGATGCACGACTGACAAAAAATTCTTATATTTTAATGCAAAAGGGAGCAAAGCCGCGAAACTGTAATATTTATCCTAACTACAACATTCTCCTTAAGGCTAAAAAGGAATGTTATCCAACTGAAAATAACATTACAATCAAGGACGTATTTGCTGAGGTAAATCTACAGGCTCTTGTTAACCAAACCGCGCAAAGACTAGTACTAACACAGAATGACATTATATCAATATTCAAACATGATCTTCCTACAAAATTTACAATAATGTATAAGTGGGGTTGCGATGGAAGCGCTGGTCATTCCATGTATAAACAGCAGTTTACCGATGACAATAATACCCAATCAAAATCAGATTTTTATTTAGTCTCTGTTTGCATTGTTCCACTCCAGATGACTGCAGAAAATGGAAACATAGTATGGCAAAATCCCCGTACCTCTTCTACGCGATATTGTCGACCAATTAAATTAATATTTGAAAAGGAAACACCGGAAATAGCAAAACGTGAAATCTCATACATAGAACAGCAAATACAAAATATTGAAGACACTATAATCGACCAACAAAATATTCACATCCATCATTCTTTTAAATTGACAATGATAGATGGTAAAATGTTTAGCGTAATTAGTAATTCGTCAACTCAAACTTGCGGGATATGCGGTGCAACCCCGAGACAGATGAACAATTTAGATAAAGTCATGAGCCTTCCTGTAAATGAAAACCTCTACGAATATGGTATCTCCACATTACATGCGTGGATAAGAAGTCTAGAATGTTGTTTGCACATTTCTTATAGAATTCCGCTAAAAAAATGGCAGGTTCGGGATGCAAATGAAAAAAATATTCTGAAAGAGAGAAAAGACTACATAATAAAAGAATTAAGACAAAATCTAAATTTGCTAGTTGATACTCCCAAACAGGGTTATGGCACCACCAATGACGGGAATACTGCCCGGAGATTTTTTAGAAATTATTCTGTCACATTCAATACTACAGGTAAGTCCGTTTTTCTTTCATTGGTTTTCTTTTTCCAAAAAATTATTTTTAGGTCTAGACAAAGATTTTCTGAAACGTCTATATGTTATTTTAACAACCATGTGTTCGGGATATGAAATTAATTTGGAAATATTTGCTGAGTATTGTAAAACAACAGCAATGCTTTTTGTTAGACTTTATTCATGGTATTATATGCCAGCGAGTCTTCATAGATTGCTTATACATGGTCCGCAAATAATAAAAGCAGCACCTCTACCTATTGGAATGTTTTCGGAGGAAGCACTAGAGTCTCGCAATAAAGACTTCAGAAAATATAGGGAGTGTTTCTCAAGGAAGTTTTCACGGGAAGAAACTATGAAAGATGTATTGTGCAGACTATTAATATCATCTGATCCATATATTTCCTCTTTGTCCAAATGTGTGGGAGCACGTTCAAATAAGGAACCACTTATCGAAGAAGTTATTAATTTGCTTCGAGAACCTAATTTACAGGCATCAGAACTAGGACAAAATAATGAAGATCATCAGCATATGTCTCTTAGTAGTGACGATGATGACTCTGACAGTGATGTTTAGTTATTTCAGTACTTTATTTGTTACATAAACTTTTACATATACAATAAACTTTTCTAGTTAATAGAAACAAAAATGGTCGATGCTTTTCTCACAATATTTTTTTTGTTATAAGGGATTTAGTTTCTTTTTCTTGTCTAGTGTAGTTTGATAAAAAAATTGTTTTTTTTTTAATTTGGTATTTCAAAGATATTTTTAAGTAAAATAATGTTTTTAGAGTATTTCGATTTACTAAACATTTGAATAATGACCTATGTGATCGTTATTGAATTGTTAGTGTTCCGGTTTATTTTTAAATCAGGATACCTAAATCTTAAATAAATCAAAAAAAACAAGAAAATGCTGTTTGTTTGAGTCTAATATGTCAAAAAAGAAAACAACTACAGTCCATCAAAATATTATAATTTTTGAGAAAAAATAGTAATAAGAAATTTTGGTAAAACACCCTGTACATGCATAAAATTAATTAAAACACAATAATTTCTAGAAATAAATCTTTGTATGAAAAACTGAACGAAATTTGCAAAAAAAATAGTCAAAGTTTTTACATGTATTATTTATTACCGCCTAAATTAGCGAAAATGACCTATGTGCGTTGTATTGACTACAAAATTATATGTTTATTATGACTTGGTGTTTTTCCAAGTAGATGGAAATATTTATACTATTTTTAAAAGGAAAAAATGATTTTTGCCTATTCTAGACTTTTCTCTCAGGAATATAATTGTTGAAGAGCAGCATGTTTTTGTTATGGAAGGTCCACAGTGACAAATCTTTTTAAATATACAAATTTTATTGGACAAGGGATAAATGAGGGTTGTGAAGTGCATTGTGTCTATACTGATTTTAGCAAGGCATTTAACTTGCATGAATATAAGATCTTGGTCTAAAAACTTAAAGGTTTTGATATCAGAGGTTCCTTTCTTTCATGGTGTTCCTCATACTTGCAGGGTAGAACGTTACAGGTAAGGTTGAGTGGTTATCTTTCATATAAGGTTGGGGTGGTTTCTGGAGTGCCCCAGGGATGTCATTTGGGCCCAAAGCTTTTATCATTGTTGGCAGATGATTCAGAAATATACAGATACACAAGATCAAAAGTAGATTCTACTCCCAAACAGCATGGTGTGATCATAAGAACTTGAAACTCAATATGGCCAAGTACTTTTACATGGTATTTACCCCTAATAAAAATGTTGTAGGTTATAAATACAAAATTGGAGATGTTGAATTATCAAGAAAAACAGTAGTAAATGATTTAGGTATATATATATATATATATATATATATATATATATATATTGTATCTTAATTTCGTTTGTATCTTATATGCTTATAATCTCTGTTGGAATATGTGTCAACAATCTGATGCCCATATCACGATTTTCACAAAAAGATATTTAAAACATTGCAGAACGAATTCCTAAAATATATACCTTACAGAATAGCACAGGGAGCTATTCAACTTAAAACCGAGGAAGTAATGGCATGTTTTGGGCTGAACACACTAGAAAATCGTAAAAGATCTCTTGACCTTAAGATTATTAATCTAGAAATCTAAGAAAATTTCGTTAAAATGTGTAACACCCTTCATGATTGATCAGAATATGTATCTTAATAGATTTATTTTGGCTATTAATCAGCTTCCTGATTTGGATTTCTTTTAAGTTTCAATATCAAAATCTAAAAGCAAATTGAGTGTACTTCTGTGATTATTAAATACAAAAATAAAAGAAAAAATAAAAGTGTTGTATGCAAATATACATGGTGTTTACATTTTCTGCTATCAATGAACTTTCGTTTCTTAAATGTAATACAGTATATTATAAGTCCATGGAATGGGTTCCTTCTTGCCGATCATAAATAAATCGGTTTGATACATTTACCAATGAAGACAAGAAAGTTTAACCAAAACTCTGCTGTTCAAGACAATTTGGTCGACTTTTCGGTACCACATATCCGGTACCAAATGTGGTACAGAAACATTTTCAAACTGGTCTCTTTGAAACACGTCTCCTACAAACATACAGTCAAATTAATGGCCATATCTGCAATATTTTCCGAAATACGCTCTCCAAAAATTCGTAAAACACAGCTTTCTGAAAAGAACACGACATCGCCACGTAAAAACCGTAGTAACAGTCACGTTTTATGTATATGAATTGCTAACGTTTGTAATGGCTACATATATTCTACAGTCATTTTGTAGATTCAAAAATCTGGGCATGTAATTAAAAAATATATTTTCATAAAATATGTAAAAATCTGATTTAAAGAACTGCAATGCTCAAAAGTTACAGAAACTAGATTTTTTTGGCAGCCGCCAAAATATTGTTCTGATATAAAGTCAAACTATGAAAAACCACATCTAAAAATTTTAAAAGTTCAGAAGTCAGAACGAAAAATTTTTTTTGACAGTTGTCAAAATTGTGAGACTAAAAGTTACAAAGAACAATAAAACCTGTATTTAAAAATTTTGAGCAGTTGAAAAGGTAAAAGAAAAAACAAACTCTCGAACAGGCTTTTTGACAGATCTCAAAAATATTTTTTTTTAATTAAACCTTTAAAAGATACATGGAACTGTGAAAACTGTATTTAAAAATTTGAAGCAATTCAAAAGATTAGGAAAACAAAAACGTTTTTTGACAGCTGTCAAAATATTTTATTTTAATAAATTGCGCCTCCAGAAGCTACATGCAACTATGAAAAACGTTTTTTGACAACTCACCATGCTTTTTAAATAAATAACGTCTTTAAAAGTTACATAGAACTGTAAAAACCTTATTTAAATATTTCAGATAGTTTAGAAGTCACGGGAAAAACTTTTATTTTGATAGCTGTCAAAATATTTTTTTCAAAACAATTGCGCCTTTAAAAGTTACATGCAATCGTATCCACATTTAATAAATTTAAATTTACGAAAAAAAACAACCATTTTTTTGACAAATGTCTAATTTTCTTTTTATTAAATTAAATTAAAAAAATTAGAGAAAACTGTGAAAACCGTTTTTAAAAGCTCTTAAAATATTTAAAAAAAAAACGCCACTAATAGTTACTTAAATCTGTGAAAACCGTATATAAAAATAAAAATTTTAAGGAGTCACTAGGTAAACTCATTTTTTAATAGCTACTAAAATATTTTTTGTAATAAATTACACCCGTAAAAGTTACAAGAAATATCCTATCTATTATCAAAAATTCCAATTAAATCCTTTAAAAGTTTAGGAAAAGAAAAAAAAAATAAAAATTCCTGGCTGCAAAAACTAAATTATGTATTATCCAAATCTCTGCAATCCATATTCCATACCGAAACAATTCACTAGAAAAAAAAATACAGCTTTTAAACTAGAATTTCTAAAGAAAGAAAATGTCCTACTGCCCCTGTATAACAATATATGCTATACTTCTGTACTGAAAACTTATGACAGGGACAAAAATTCAAACAATCAATTAAACCCCACCTATTATCTATAACTTATAATGCAAAAGTTCAAATCTTAAAAAAATACCAGTAAAGAAAAGAAATTTGAAAAAATCGGAGCTGCGAACGAAAAATGCTTTAATTAATGTGTTATACCGAAAAGTTTCACTTAGAAAAATAAACACAATTTCTAAAAAAATCTCCTACCTACTGACCCTCTATAAAATAATATAAACTTTAGTACTTTTCCGAACAGTATAATACTGAATTACATTACATTTCCTATGCTAAACATATTCAAGCATAAAAAAATTAGAAACTCTATGCTCATATCCTAAAAAAAACTCACAAAATATATAAATATACCGGACTATATACTAAAAAATGCATCTATACCGTATCCAATTAGATGTAAGTATTTTGCTGCTCTAACTGATCCTAAAACAATAATCGAATAGTACGTTTATTAAACGAATATTGATGCAATGCATGCGATCGAAAATGACAGCTAATTTTCTTAGAGTATTTTATAAAATTGGGGAAAGTATTATCATTCAAATTGTAGCTACCTACTTAAAAACATTGAAATTTTATGCTGCCAATTTTAAAAATATCCAAGAAATCCTTTTTGAGTCTCTAAAATTAAATAATTTTTACTTAAATATTTATTCAATTACACTTCTGACAGCGACGAAAGTCAAGGATGAGTGGATGTTTTGAAATTATTGCTCATCTCAGAGAAACCTAGAAATTGTGACCAATTTTTCCTTTAAATCGAATTTTCACCTATTATCCCAGTAGCTAGAAGAAAATATTATAGAGGTTTTTGTAGCCAAATAAACGCTCTATCCGTCTATCAGGAAATAATTCCCATTACTGTTTACAGTGATCCCCACAGTGAGGTTAAATTTGGACTTTGAAAAATCGCAGTAATTTAACTGTGTACGCTAAAATTTTAAAATTTGGTCACAATCTACCTACGAGTATCTAGTTTCGTAAAAAAATACCCCACGCCTTAGGTGTATTAGCTTTCTTGTAATACAGGGTAATGTGGAAAAATGTACCCATTTTGGGAAACTTTACAAATTTTATCTAGTATTTGCACCCCCTGTACATACTCAGAATCCTTCACAGATATTCCATTTTGTGTATGATTTTGAGCACCTTCCGATGTCGTAATCAGTTTTCCGACAGGACGCGTGCTTTTTTCTATAACAAACAAAATGTATAAAAAAAAAAGTGTTTCTGAAAAATTTCTATTTCCTGGTCATTTTTCCGACAGAGATGCATTCAGGTTTTTGTTCTCCTCTATATTTCCAATGAAAAATGTCTCTTGCACAATTTCGCTAGGACGCACCAAGTTTGAGCTATAAGCCCCCCAAAGTATCCTTTTTTCGAACGAAAAAAAAATCGTAAAATCACGAAACGGGTTCGAAGCTCAACCAAAACCACGTTCTGTAGAACCCGAAGAGCCATCGTTGACAAAAAGAAAAAAAAAATTGCGACCTGAACAGTGTTACATCGAAGTTGACTTTGAGGTACCACATCTCCGGTACCAAATGTGGTACAGAAAAATCTGCAAACGAATCGTGTAGATCTACAAACACATGTGAAATTCATCGCCCTATCTCTAACAGTTTCCGAAATATAACCCACCGAAAGGCCGAGAAATACGGTTTTTTGAAATGACACGACCCACACCAGGTTTTCGTTCCGAAGCGTGAGAGCCATAGTAACAAACGGCTTCGTAGCCGTTTGTTAATAGTACAATAAAGCTGCAATTTTTTTGTAAAGGAAATATAAAAAAACTTTTATTTTAATTACATTTTGTTAATTATCAAAAAATTATGGTACATAATAAATAATATAAATATATTTTAAAAAGAAAAGTAAAAAATCTACTTTGTATTTTTGTTTAGTGTTTTTAACACCTGATCTTTACTTTTAAAAGAAATCTATTTCTGTGCCGCGGTAACATTTTAACTTAAACATCGATTTCAATTTCATTAGCCGATTCCTCCATATCAATAATAATTTGTTTATATAAGCTACTGGATCTAAAGATAATATTTTAGAAATTCAATTCAATTAAGAAGAGAAGATAGTCTTGATCGTATACATTTTTTAACACTATACTATTTAACTAGTCACCTGCTTCAGATTTGACTAAATTATCACTATGTCGATTTCCACACATGTGCGGCAAAATATCTTAATTTTTTATCCACTTGTTTAATTTAAATATATTAGTACGTAGTACCTTATAATATGATATGAATATGTTACACACTTCAACATTTTGCATTTGGTTTTAACCTTAAAGTTAAAAAGGTGTCAACAAAACGTAACTACTACAAACTACGGTTTTGTGACGTTTATTATAAAATAAAAGAATATACACTAATAACTTGAGCACAATTTAAGAACTCTGCGGTACAAATTTAAACACACTATCTTTGCTCTAAGTTTGACAGATATTACTATACACTACACGCCTTATAAATTAAGGCTTTTGTAGCCTTAAAAAATATAGATAATGTATACACCACGCATATTGTTGACTTTTTCGTTTAAAACACATGCAATTTTAAAATGTTGAAATACAGTTTGTGCTTTTTGCATACATATAAAAAGCCGTTCTATCTTTGTTGGTGTACTGGGGGTCAAAATGTTTAATTTTTTAAATAAGCTCTTTTTTATTGCCAGGTTTTGTTTGCATTTTGAACGATTTATTTGTATTTCAAAAGTAATTCTTCATTTACCTTTTTTTCCTGTCATGGTAATCTCAAGACTTTATATTCTACAGACAGAAAAAACTTCTATAGAAATCTAAAAACTTTCTCAGAATTGCTTTAGAAAATATAATTTCAACATTTCATGGCAAACGAAAGTAATGTTAATTAAGAAAAGAAAAACTGCGCGGTTAATACCACTATTAAAGAAACCTTTGTGCAAAACGGCAGTGTTTTAAATGTGCAAAAATTACTGTAGCAAATAAACCCATAGCTTAAACCGTATGGTTAAAACCATGCAAAATAATCAGAGTGTGGGGTGCCTATAACAGTATTATACACCTGTCAGTAGTATTTATGCAGTTACATAATTCTATTGGAGTATTATCTGCTAATTAATTCATCATACGCTTACCAGGGTATTCAAGGGACCAAAGGTTAACATTTCAGCAGAGACCCACATTCTTTGGGATATCGAACCAGTTCATGTAATGGCAATTCAGTAAGTAGGATGGAGCCTTCTTAATGAATTCCCCATTAAACAGTTGTCAGATCGGTACTAACTACAGGGAACAACGGACAAAGGCTCGGAATTATTTGAAAGAGGTAGGAATTGAAATTGACAGAACAACACAAATGGTTTTTGGGATAATATGGGAAAAGTGCCTAGAAGTCTTTTAAATGATTGGAGTGCATCACCATTCAGGACTAGCCTATATAAAAATTACTGCAATTTATATCTTTATATTTACATTTGTATTATTAGGTTTTGTCACTGCTTGTCTGCTTCATATTTTATCCACTCTGATAGCCCCATATTTTAATTCTTATTTTAAAGCTATATTATGTAGCTCTTAAAAAGTTTTTTTCTGGCTTGCTTTAATTTTGAATGCTACCGCTCCGGGAAAATGCCCAGCTTGCATCCCCCCCTCATCATCATGTGATAAAATGCTAAAATATCACATAGTATCTTGCAGATACTTCGTGTCATATATCACTTCAAATCAAAATGTACTTTATTGTCAAGAATACAAAAAAATCCGTTTTTATTTTAAAGAAAAAAAACCTTAAATAAACAAAATGTGGGTTAAATCCCTGTTAATGTCATCATGGGTGTCAAATAATAAAAACAAAAAAAGTAAAAAAGTTAAAAACAGAACAAAAGCAAAAACGTATAAAGACATTAAAACACCTATGTATCAAAAAATGTAGCAGTCAGAGTATTCATAACAGACTAAACAAAAAAAAACAATGGACAATTAATTAAAATATGATGTCTATATGTATAATATACTTGGTTTAGAAGTCCCTTCTTTAAGGTCCTTCTAAAAATCTTAAGCAAGTCGGCGTTCCTAATGTGAATTGGAAGCTGATTAAATATTTTCCGACTCATTAGATAAAAGACCTTTTAGTGAATTCCTTACTGGGAATAGGTAGGAGTAGACGAGACGCTTGTCTAGTATTGCGTCTAGATGCCGAAATTTAAATTTTCTACTATTTTAAATAATGGGGTAGAAGTACAGGGAATGACTAGAGAGTCATCCTCATCCTTAAAATTAAAATGTGGTTTCTAAAGCAAAGATCATCATCTATAAAAACCCACAAAAATTTAGAAAGGTTTTCCTCCTGAAGTATATACTATTTACGGCAGCACATTAACTCTCTTAGATAATAGAAGATGATCTTAGTGGGATATTAACACAGAAAGAAATCACCATTAAAAATTAAAACTACTCTGCTTCTAACTGCACCAGTCAGTTCTGATCATACAGAACTACGTTGAACGAGTTTCTATTAATATAATAATTACATCATATACGTTACTTGCCATTGCCAAAGCAAGACCTATAAGTTTAATCCTAGTTTCTCTAACTGTTGGTAATAAATAAGGAAATTGGTATTATCTGACTCATTTCTGTTAATTTTAGCTTTGAAATTTAAATTATTTGTGTTTTCAGAATCACTATATATATAGCAAAAAACAAACTGACGTTTTTTGGTACTTTCGAGATCTCTGTCTCTATAAAAAAAAATGGAACATATACTAAGCAACTAATAATACTGTATTTAATGTTAGTTCTCTATAAACAGTGTACCTTGATGATTCTGTGGTGGTGGGTAACCTGGTTGTGAATGAGGTGGTCCTTGCATCCCATGGGGCACTGCATGCGGAGGTGGAGCTTCTGGTACAACTTGTTGTGGACCATGTCCTGGATAGCTACCATACTGCTGATGACCTGACAAAACACTATCTTAGTTAAAAGTACAAACTAATGAAAATAAAAGTATACATACATGGAAAATAGAATAAAATATGACTAACAAATTCTTAAAAATTAATTGCAGGCCGTTTATTTGTATCTTAAATTGAGACAAGGATATGTTCAAAAAGTCTGTAGCTCAGGTACCTACAAATTCTTGTCATTGGGCAAAAATATCTGTAGTTTGTATGAAGATATTCAACATTAAATACTTGTAATTGCCTTGTAGACCTCGGAGGTGCACGTAAACCAATAATATTTAACGATGAGGAGCAATCAATTAAACTTTTTACTTAACAAACTTAAACCAACATTTTTCCTTTGACTTTTCAAATTTGATATGCCCAATGACATTTGACAAAACATTGTAATTTATTTGTCTCAAAAAACGTTTTTACACGTTTTCAATTATGTCAATATAAACGTGTAGTGAAACAGGGCACTCATATTCCACAGACTTAACTACTGAACAAAATACATTTTTAATTACATGTATTTAGTGCGCGGAAAAAAGCTTTAAGAGTTTCATAGCTGTATTGCAAATTCGTTCTGTAAGAGAAGTAAATGATAGGTCATAACAAAAAATAATGCTCAAATCTTTTAGAGTAGACTCTCTTTATAATATAAGTATATAAAATATGTTTGGGAAACCCTGTTCCCAAACACCTAAAAAATCCCTAGGGTATTTAATTTAACTGCATAGTAGGCCCCGTATATCAAAAACCAATTTAAATAAAATTACTAGCCCCAGCAAAAGGCCACACTCGCTGCATGAAAACATATTTTTACAAACTAATATCGCACAAGTTTCAACGCATCAAATCTATTAAGTCTACCAAATAAAATCGCTAAGCATTTTCTAGAAATTTATATCATTAAAATAACTTTTTTACCTCGTATTTAACGGCAAATATAAAGCCGAAAGGGGGGTCTATTGGAAACAAACCAACAAAACTTTAGATTTACTTGATTCCGCCAACAATATCTCTCTATTTATATTTCCCAGGATTCCTCCACAGCACAAGTTAACATTAGCTCTTTCTGCTGACCTCTTTTAAAATATCACTTATTCGTCAAAAAAATCAAGCCACATCATTTTGCATCTCTGTTTATTTTTATAACCAAGTAAAGCTCTGTTTTATAAATGTTACAAAATTTAATAATTTATGTCTTGAAAAGGTCTTCGAATTATCTATCGTATTCTCAGAGTTTTTTAATATGTGCCTATCGTTCCCCTTTAGCAGATGTAGATGCTATTTTGCTTGGGCTGGATGTAGTGTTATCTCAATTGCCAGACTCATCAAACTCATCATCACAGTCTGATTATGCATGTGCAAAGTTCTACTGGTTTTTCTCCGTTTTCTTAATCTGTTATTGATTACCTGTGCTCAAACTCTAATACTGAGTCTTTTGTGTGCACAGTGATACTTAGACTAATAAAACATAGATGACGCTACACATTCATGAATAGTAGAAATATAGAGCCAACAATCCTAAACGTCTGGCCCCAGTTCAAGAGTCTATTAATGAAAATGGCCTAGCCATATAGTAGAACACAGCCGTAGGCGGGGGTCATACATTAGGAGGTCTCAATTAAGTATTGAAAATATGAAACCACTTATTGGTATGTAACATTAGTTAAACAGAATTACATTTCGTCAACTTGGTTACATAAAATATAGGTAACAATAAACTGAATAAGTAAAGAATATTGCAATGTATATTTCTCGAACAATCTTAAATTTGTTTGTTTGAGGAAGATCGAAATTTACAAATTCAAAATTCATCAAAAAATATACACCGTGTTTATTTCTTTATTTATCAAACAGTACTCTACAAAGCAAAGCTCCAAATGGTATTACATCGATCATAAGTACATATTTATATAAAATGCAACATTTAAATGCAGAATATGTAAAAAAAAAATACAGAACACTTTAATATTCAAAAAACAAAATTGTAAAAATATGTTAAGATACATCCGATCGATGATGAAGAAACAAACATGAATACATACAATGTATGTATGTATTAACATAAGTAACACAGTACAGTTAAAACCATTAAGGAAACAATAACTTTAAAAAAATACAAATTTAAAATAATATTCTTAAAACTTTCAAAAGAACAGCTGAAAATATCATAGTTATTATAATGTGTGTTTCTTCTGTTTCTCCGAGGGCATCTTTCCCACCACCTTAAAACATGCCTTAAGAACACCTATTTTTAAGGCCGATCGCTCTACTGCCTGTTATTTTAAAGATAATGGAGAAGTGCATGGCATCCGGAGTAGTTCATTACTTTGAATCAAACAACCTTTTTACTGACAGTCAATTTCGCTTTTGAAGGGACAGGAGCACTTCACTGGGCATTATAGATCTGAATGCTTACATTCTCGGGGCATTTGACAACTTCGAATTTACTGCTTCCATATTCTGCGATCTTATTAAGGCCTTCGACTCATATCTCTCAGGCAGAACACATGCTGTGAGATTTGGAGGGGTCGAATCAACAAAGAGTCACTATTGGTGTTCCGCAGGGATCAGTGTTGGGACCAATACTTTTTCTTATGGGTTTAAGAAACAAATTGAACAATTATATATATATGTATATATATATATATAGATACATATATATATATATAGATACATATATATATATATATATATATATATATATATATATATATATATATATATATATATATATATATAGATACATATATATATAGATACATATATAGATACATATATATATAGATACATATATATATATATATATATATATATATAGATACATATATATATATATATATATATATATATATATATATATATATATATATATATATATATATATATATATATATATATATATATATATATATATATATATATATATATATATATATATATATATATATATATATATATACATATATATATATATATATATATATATATATATATATATATATATATATATATATATATATATATATATATATATATATATATATATATATATATATATATATATATATACACACACATATATATATATACACACATATATATATACATACATATATACATACATACATATATACATACATATATATATACATACATATATATATATACATACATATATATATATATATATATATATATATATAAATGACTTGCCCATGGGGATCACAAAAGAACGATTCACGCTCTTTGCAGATGACACCACAATATGTCTTACAGCATCGTCACATGAGGTAGCTATTGAGGGATCTGCGAGACTGCAGAATAGAGCAGAATCCTGGTGTGCGTCAAAAAGACATACAGGATGGTGTTCTCGATGAGGCAACATGATTGAGTTGACAACTGTGTGGATCAGGCTCAATTCCTAGGTGCGCAGCTTGATCCTCTGCTGCTATGGAATGTCCACTGTGATGCGGTGGCCGGGAAGCTTGGGAGTGTACTATTTCTACAGCGTTGCCTTAAGGGTTGTGTTTCCCGGAGTGTGCTGTTAATTGCTTACTTTAGCCTCTTCCACTCAGTAATGTCTTATGTAATTCTTACATGGGGACACGTGGCACAGTCGGATAGACTGTTTGGACTACAAAGACGGGCAGTAAGGATTGTTCTGGATTGTTCTTAGGTTATAGACATCACTGCAGGCATGCTTTCCAGAGTCTCGGGATATTGATTTTTCCATCTGTCTATTTTCTGGAGAACCTGCTTTACCGTAAGTCGAACAAGAATGTTTACAGGAGGCACAGTGATTTTCACTCTCATGATACCAAGGACAGGGATGACATTGTTACAGCTTATTGTCGACTGAAGAGGACTCAGAATGGTCCTAGGTACTTGGCAGCCAAATTTTATGACAAACTGCTTGTTGAAATTAGAGCACTGCCATCCAGACAGATCAAAACTAGGATTACAGAATATTTGTGAGGTAAATGATTTTATAGTAACGATGAATACCTTCTCTGTGATTTTCAGTAGGCTTAACAATTATTGTAATATTTATTGTATATGTATAAATACTGTATATGTAAAATTATTTGTTAAACATTGTTTTTATCGTAGATTTATTGATATCTGTAAAAATGTTCGTACAATCTTAATCAATTGTGTCTGAATGTATATTTTATTTAGGTTTAAATTTTAATATATTTCCTATTATTATATGTTGACATATGTAAATACTATATGTGTGGTGACATCAATAAATTATCTATCTATTAAAGTCAAAAAAAAAATAAAAAACTAAAAAAAAATTAATAAATCTGGCTCCTTTAAAGTCCAACTGCAGGGCTACAAGAACACCACTGCCCCGCTGATAACCCACACCTGCATACTCTCGGTCTTTTCGGAAAACCACATAATGGGAACTGAACATCTCTGGACTGAATATTGTGTGGTTTAGCCAGGTCTCTGTCAAAACTATTAGATCGTAGTTGCAAAAGTAAGTGGCTTTCAACAGTTCATCAGTTTTTGTTCTGAGCCCTCGAAAGTTCTGATATTAGGTAGTTACAATGTTACCTTTGTGATGTAGCTCGTTGACTGAAGAAAAAGCGAATTTGTTCTTGTGAGAGATTCACAATATTTGTGGATGTTGGTATTACTGTTTGATGAGGAGGATGTTTATCTGGAGTGGTTGGGCCTATAAATGTGTTCAATGATTTTGGACTTATTATGCTATTAGAAACAAATTGTACTAAGTTAAGTTATTCAACAGAGTTCAAGAATCCATTCTCAGTCACGCAGAGTAGAGGAACAAAAAGCGCTGTGCTGTTCAGCTATGATAATGTATTAGAAATTATTAAGTTGTGATTATGAATGATCTTATTTAATATAGCTCTGTCGAAATGCAGAGGAGGTCCTATAAGTATTAAATTTGTATTTGAGCACAATACAAGTTCATGAGAGCAGCAATACTTTCATGTTTAATTGTTTTTCCTTTTAGTGCGTTTTCAGATCCCCAGGGCATTATGATGTAGTCGTCTTTGGTAAGGCTTTTACACAGCTTTTCACCTAATTCCACACCATACTCAAATGTAAAGTTATGTAGCCATTGACAGTTGGTATCAAAACGTCTCATGAACAAACGTTTTATCACACCGGGCAAGCTACGCATATTGCCATCCTCCAAAATGAACATGATTTTTTTAATCCTTTTGTTACCCCTGCCGCTGATTTACCCTTTGATGAAGCCTGTGAAATTGAAGATGTTAAAAGAGTTTTGTTAAGCTGAAATGAGTTAACAACTTTGCTCCTGTATACCATAGTATCGTGGCTGCAGGGGTATTTTGTGACTTATTGAAAGCTTTGTGCTCTGGAATGGCTTAAATCCTACTTGAGGGGAAAGAATAAAAAGTATTTGTGGGTACCACATCATCGGAAAACCATATAAATGAATGGGGTGTGCCACAGGGTTTGGTACTTGGCCCAGAGCTCTTCCTCCTGTACTTAAATAATCAAACTATTAATATTAAAGGTGAATTCACTTTGTTTGCCAACGATTCTACCATACTGTGGCACTCCAAAAATGTCGATACGTTATTATTAACCCAGTTTTAATTAAAGTAACAAAATGGTGTGTTTCAAATCTATTGTTATTAAATCTTAGTGAAACTCATGTATTAGTTTTAAGTGTAGTGTGAATGGCTTGGCTATCGGTGATTACCCACTGGAAAAATATTCCGACACAAAGTTTCTTGGTCGTTTTGAAAATCATGTCATGCAGTTGAGTAAAAAAATAACTTCTCTTGTTATGCGGTTAAAGTTATAGTGAATGAACTTAGTCCTGGCATAGCGAATATCACGCCCTCATAGAATCTCATTTAAGATACAGCATTTCATTTTTGGGCATGTCTAATCAGAACCTACTAAATCTTATATGTGTCAAAGCAAAAAGCGAGCGGTAAGATACCTTTGTAGAGCTATACCTAGGGATTTTTGCAGACCACTATTTGTGCAAAAAAAAATTCTAACATTGATTTCCTTATTTATACTTGAAACTGTCTGTCTAATCTTTAAATGTCGTCGTATTTTGTGATCATTAATTCTACCATTTCTGATACCATCAAGCACCTATGTTTTATTAGTCTAAGTATCACTGTGCACACAAAAGATAAATAAATATTTAGTTACCTTTTTTTATTTTATATTTATAAATCTTGGTTTTACTGTTAGGGCATCACATATGTGTTCTTTATTGTGATTTAGCGTTAGCGATTAGCGTTTTACTTACTTTTTCTATGTAATGAGTTGTCTTACTTTTTTTAACTTGATATTTATAGGACATATTTTATTATTGTCTTCTGATGAGAAACCTGGATCTTTTTTAAGACCCGGGTCAACGGATCTAGGTCAGTTTAAGACCCGGATCAGTGATCCGAATCTCTTTAAACGCTTTAAGATAGGCGGGCCATATTTGACATATTGGGCATTGGGTATGTATGTATATGTAGCTCCATCTATCTGAAAACTTTATAAGCATGCAACATTGATTTTATAGACAACATTGGCCATATGTGTTTAATTTTTCGCAACAGGTCAAATTAGTGGCGTCGTCTCTAGTCTAGGCAAACTTGTATATGATTTACAGGGAAACGTTTAAAGTAAAATAGCGCATTAATTTTTTTTTCAAGATTTTCATATCTTGATATTTTTCTTTTTCACGAAATTCTTCCTATATAGCCTGCGAGATTAAATGTAAAAAATATAATAGATTTGCAACTTCCAAAGATATGTTTTCCCGTTAGGTTTAATATACTCATGCCTTGATTTTATTCTCTAATTCCCAATTTATGCTGTTTTTAGAACTACAACCCTTACAGCACATTTGTTGTTCCTTTGTCCAAAGTAATAAGTACATAATTTTTGAAGATATTATACTTTTAGTACTTTTTATATTTTTACTGTTACTACTTATTAAGTTATAAGGCTAAGAGTCTTGCTATAGTGGTTTTGAAGTTGAACTTTTTTATGTTTCTATTTGTATTTATTTATTTATCTACTTATTTATTTATTTCGACAGAAAATCTATTTTACAAACATGAACTATGTTTTGACTTTTTTTATGAAATATAGATTTATAACACTAATTATATTGTTTTTATTAACTATCATGAAGCATCCTATTATCCTCACTAATTAAAAGGCCACATCTAAACTTCAATATACACATTGCACTAAAAAGTAGAGATATCTAATCCACACAACATAAATCTAAGTTTTAAAGGACTTTTGTAATCACGTGATGTCTAAAATAATAAGTTTATGAAGTCAACATCCCAACTAACTGCAAATTAAATTTTTACACGAGATTCTGGCTATACAGAAATTCATATTTAATGACAATCGGCATTCAACAAGCTAACGACTGACCGAATACTGCCCTGTTTAAAGCGTGTTAATAAAAAGAAATCTTAAGAGTCCGCCCCAGAGATCTAGACCATAATGACAGCATCAAGGTCAAATTTAGGTAGTTGCTGTGATCCTACCGTGTTAAACGAAAAGTGTCTCATCTGAATAGAAGCACATTAAACGTACAGTTGTATATAGGGTAGTTTTACACAATAAACCAGAGAGTTTTTGCACTTGAGGTAATTTTATTTATGGAGATAATGTCAGTATTAGACAAAGATAAGCTGTTTTTACTACACATGTAGATGAATAATTGCCTCCCCAACCATGTAGCACCAAAATATCGATTTTACAAAAAATTGTAGTTAAAGTATTTTTCATTAACGCACATAATAATTGTACCCACCCACCGCTTTCGATATCAGAACTGTATTATTTATGGATAAGCTTTCTTAAAAGGTTACAATTTATGCCTTCCTTTTCGAGGGTTTATGATCCCATATGTTGCCTGTTTCATGGTAATCTTTCTTTGGTCTGTTTAATTTAACTTGTTGCAAATATTAATTGAAACATTTTATTTAGTTCGATGCAATGATAATAAATGGTCAATTTACTGTGTTAAAAATACAATAGAGTACTTTGTAATAAGAACATTACCGAAAAGCCATGTTTTTGGAGCATAATTTTCCCTTCAGAAAAGATAAACTGAAAGGGTTTTTCGTGCCTTTTTTTCGCCATGACTTTTCGGACTCATAATGTGGATAAGTTAGTATAGGCTTATATATTAAATTATATACAAAATTATATACATAATTCCTATATACTAACGACGGACGGGACTTGAGAGAACCGGGGGGTGGGATGTGGACGTTACGAGAGACCTTTGGGGGATTAGGAAAATGCGGAAAAATCCGACCCAAAAGCCGCCATTTTTTTGCGGCGGCCATTTTATCTTAGGACTAAGAATTGAAGGGAATATCATTTTAATCTATTTATTCACTTTTTATTATCATGGGTGACACCTCGTGTTTCTAAGACGAAGTTCCGAACTTAAAGTATAGAGTAGGGACTTAAGCTTTACCATTCACAGCTTTATTCGTTTCGTCCTGACTAATAAAATCAGAGGGGATTGGTCTAAGAGGTGGATCTAGTAATAGCTGAGCTAACTTTGTATTTTACGGGAAGACTAAAAGTCAGTCTGTGTCAGAGTTTTGTTTCTTATAGTTGTTCTTAAATTCTTCTTTTGTGGTGGTTCATGGGGCTTTACGTTTACAGTGGGATATTAAAGTTGAGGTATTTTCAAAGATATTTTATTTTTATTCTATGTTTTATCTGGGGAGTAACTGGTTTCTAAGAGTTAAATTTACGTTTTATTTAAAGATTTTTTCTTTTCTTTTCTTTTGTACTAAAGTTGGGGACTTAAAGTTAATTTCCCTCATTTTCTAGATTTAAATACTTTTTTTTTGTTATTAGGTTTAAGTATTATTTTTGTACAGCATTTCACTTACTTTACTTTTGTTAATAGATTTTAAGTTGTTTTTAAAAAACCAAATCTTTTATTTAAATAAACCACCTGATAGTTAAAATAAATATATAATCAAGAAGATACCATCGTTGTTGCAGTTTGCTGTTGTTCGAGTTTATATGGTCGCAGAATTGGTGAGATAAAATGTTTAATTCAATTTGTACTAACAATTATAATTGATAACATGTTAAATTATAATTCAAGAAGAAGCCTACAGAGTACCTTTGATTTTACTTATGATATATTAGTTAATTTCAGTATTGTGACAGGGTTGCCCGCTAAGCTTCAAATAAATAAATAAAATAAATAAATAATTTTAAATATAATAAATAACCGCTTGATAACCCTGCTACAACATGTATGAAAATGATCTGCAAAGGCGTTTGCCATGTCGGAAGGATTACTGTGCTCTGAACCGTTGTATGTCATTAGATTGGGCAAACCAGAAGATCCCTTCACACTCCTGATGAACGACCACAAACATCTTATATTCGGAAGTATTAGCTCTTCCGAACCAGTGACAAACATGAGATAACATCGTTGTTGAGCGTGTCATCAACCACCATAGACTATGTGTTCAAATTTACTGGAGATTTTTTGTGACACTGTGAATGCAGCAATTTCGGAACATGAAGTAGTATTAGCATCTTTTTACTAATTCTGTTCAGATTTGGATTTTTTGTATGTATTGTTATATTCTTGTATATATATATATATATATATATATATATATATATATATATATATATATATATATGGTATTTTGTTAATGATTGTTCGACAAACTCTTAACCTACATGTATATTTCTGTGTGAGCATCCAGAATTAATAAGATTTGGATGCGGAGCACCCAGAGCAATTCATAAGATACTTTGTGAAATTTGTGTTTTAAATAAAGAAGTTTTTCTAACGATCTTGCATGATTCTTCTGGAATATAGATCTGCGTGTAATTGGCTGATTTTTTGGTATTAAAATTCATAACATTTTGTTCAAAAATTGATACTGGCATGCCCTCGTCAAAAGCACCATATGTGTTCTATATGCAGTGCGTCAAAGTTTAAGGTTCAACCTAATAGCTTCTTGTGGATTTAGACACAGAATCACTTAAAATTATTGTATTTAAAACATTAAATGAATTTTATAAAGAATAAAGACAAAGACAAATTACAGAATATATAGTACAAGTACAGTTTGTAATATAACAGAATATTGATTAATGCAGAGAAATTCTGAATTATTGTTATCATTATTGTATTATTCAGTCCTGGATGGGGGGCTATAGCTCAGGCCCCGTCGTAGATACAAGCCCCAGCACATAGCTGAAGTGAGGTTTTGAGGGGATGCTGCAGGGCCTACATGTGGCGGGGACCCCGCGAGGTATGGACAAAAGAGGAAATAGTAGCTTATCAGTTTTTGAAGTTATTATTTGTGGTATTTCTTTAGTCTCATCAAATATTTGCAAAATAAACGTCGCAAAGCCTCCGCACGGCTTATGACTCCAAATGACTGAAAGACTTAAATCTCTAGATCCACATGAGCGGAGTACAAATCTGAGGACCTTTTTTTTATCATCAGTTATTTGCAAAGGACTCCCCGCATGGCTTAGAGGCCCCTAATTACTGGAAGAGTTAAATCTCTAGGGTCTCTTCCAGGGAGCTTTTTTCATGTCATTAGTTATTTTTGCAAAATCTCGTTCACGGGTCCCTAAAAACTTAAAGCCCCAGCTGGTATTATCGAGTTGGGCCAATTTTATTCTTTGTTACGTTCAAATTCAAAACATGCTTTATTGTCAGAACTCATTGACAAAGCTAAAAACATTTTCACAATAATATTAAAAAGACAAGTTTCAATAAATAAATCTTGCCACAAATGTACACTAAAATAAAATAGGACACGAAAAAGCAAGCTTTCAGTTAATACATTATATATTTCGTTGTATTTAAAATGACGTTTTGCGCATTTGCAGTACTTAATCTTTAGGTGTTGAAAATAGTTATTAGATTATTTCCACTGAAAAAAAATTAATTTGTGCAAGATAAGTTATATAAAACGTTTCGAAAATGCTAATTAATTGCTAAGCGATATAGAAATATCGGCCGCTAAAGTCCGGATGCCATAGTTACTTAGACCATCTCAAAACTTTTTTTTTTTAAAGTAAATGTAGTGTTTTTGCCCGTGTAGATTATAGCAATCATTATTACTGTGTTGTTTTCTCATTAAAACATTTTATCTTTTTGGTAATTGTATAAACAACTACTTTTTTTTTCTCAAATCATTTAACGAAAGCTCGATTTTTAAATACAAACGCCATATTTCATTTTTGTCTGAAGTTCCATGTTATTTACTGTAGTAATGTGATGTTTCCAGGTTAAATCTATAAAAACATATAAAACACATATATGCAAAATATTTTTACATCTCTCCTAAAAGGCAAGAATTAACATAATTTGAAAAAATCACCCTTCGAGATTTTTTCAGATCTTAAGGTTTTAAGGTCCTTAGGTGCTGAAAAACATGTTTCCTCGATTCCGTTGGTCTGTCTGTCTATTCGCGTTATGGCTAAAAATCTACTTACCCGGTTGATTTCAAATTTTGGGCCACATATGGATTGCCTGGTAACATTTTTGTAAAAATCCAACTCAAAACAAAATGATGGCCTAGTGAAATGTAATTATATTGCTAAAAAACTATTGATCCAATTTACTTCAAATTTTGCACAAAGATCAAGTATTATGTAGGAATTAGCTGGTAAAATTATAGTATGAATCCAAGATGGCGAAAACAATGCCGGCTTAATAATATATTTAAATATTCAGCCAGAAAAATATACTTAATGGATGGAATTGTGTTATAGAGATTAACTAGTAAAATTTCGGTACGAATTCAAGATATCTGCACAAAATAGCGGCCAAATAATTTTTTTTGTAATAGTGAAAAAATCACCCTTTCAGGTTTTACATATATTCACGTTTCACTAAAGTCCCAAGATGCCAAAAATATGTTTTCTCAATTCCACGGGTCTGCGTCTACCAGTTAGCTAAAAAGCTACTTAACGGATCGACTTCAAATTTTCATCAAGAATTAAAGGTCATGACCTGGTAATAATCCAATATGGCAGAACAAACTGCTAATTCAATTTTTATAATTAGTCAATAACATTATACTTTTTGTTTTTTTCCCCATACCATTAAAAAAATAAATATGCGTACCTGTACAAAGCACCCAGAGCAGTTCTGAAAAGTCGCGCCTGTGTTTCTTTGAGCTTTGTCATTGAGATATTTTTTTTCGTTGGACAATAAAGCATGTTTTTAATATGAATTTGTTATTTCCGAACCAGCAACAGATACGGGGTCGGGTAAAATAGAGAAAGTGTGCGTTCTTAGAGGTCATTTATAATCCATTAAGAGAATTTCAATATATTTAATTTATAAAATAATGAAATAATGGGGATTTTGTAAAAATATCCCAAAATTATTTTGTCCCATAACTCAAAATTTTATAATTTTAGAAAAAAGTATCTACAAAAGTTTGTTGATTTTTCATTCTCAACGCAATGTAGATATTTGAGGCATCATCACCAATTGGGTTTTTGTACCATTTTTTAAAAGCTTTCGATTTCTCAAAACAAAACCAATGATGTATGTACATTGAAGCATTTAATGTAGTTTACGATTTCCATATAAAATTAACAAACATTTAGATCTTTCGTCTCTCTCTAACTCACTGTCCCTTCGACAGAAATCTGAAATTAGCTGTTCAATATTATTAGTTTTGTGAGGACAAAACAAACAGTCTATTACAAACTCTGGTAATAGACCTTTTTTTTTCAAAATTACTAATTGTTGAGTATGTGACCAAATAATAGGCTATTTTTATAAAATCCCCTACAGTTCTAAAGTGGAAAAAATATTATAATTTTTACGGACGATAAGTGGCATCTAAAAACACATATTTTTCTGATTTAATAACTTAACCGACCCCATATCTCTTACTGGTTCAGACATAGCAATACTGCATTATACATCCTGTATAAACATAAATATTCTAAACATAATTAACTGCAACTTATTTTGTTTATAACGGGAATTAGTAGAATTAATAGTATTACTACTGGCATTAGTGGTATTAGTCGTATTATTATTTGAATTAATGGAAGTAGTGGTATTAATAGTAGAATTAGTGGTATTAGTCGTGGAATTAGTGATATTACTAGTTTGCTTCCAACTAATTGGTGTACATTCAGACTATGAAAACAAGAGAGACCCAACTATTTACATTTAACACGGGATCATAGATCGAATGTCTTCCCTCTCCACTACATCGATAGGTGTCTGTTGTTGTCACGTCTTAAAAATTGTCAAATATTCTAAGCAAAGCTTTATTGAATTTCTCCAATATGTTTATATATAAAACACTGTTTTATTTCTAAGTAATTAACTAAGGTCTTTACAAAATTACAAAAATGTAATAATAAAAATATTATAAAAATATTATCAAATAGTACTGGTAACGACGCTACTTCAAATTTACGTCCCTTGAGTAGTTTTACAACTATTCATTCATAGCAATCATCCTAGCACTCTTGTTTATAGTCTAATTATAAAACAGACGCTGCATTGTTGACATTTTTGCAACCGCGTTCGAGGGTTGTTTATATATTTTTTTTTAGTTTTTTAATGATTTCGTAAGTTCTGTGTGATGTAGTACTTAAATAAATGAAAAATGTGGTGAGGAAGTGTGTTGCTTGTAGAAATACAGACTACTTAAGTATGAAAGTATCTTATCACAAGTAAGTCTTGATGTAATTAAGGTTAGATATCAGTGGTGTCCGAATCGTAAGGAATTAGCATTTACACACATTAATTGTTATTTAAGCCATTCGAGTATGTTAATTTTCATGGAAAGCAAGAAAAAAATGGATACTAATTGAACTAAAACACATATTTTGCCAATTTTTGGTTGGGTTTTACATACTGTAAACATTAAAATACATACTAGCTCTCCAAATACTTAAATGTGTTATTTACAATACAAATATACTATTTTGGATGTGAATAAGTTCTATATTTCTATGGCTAAATGCTTTTATTTAAAAACGTATCTTTTGCGGATTTTTAAAATGCTTCTTGGTTATAAAACGTTTTGTTTAAATCATATTGTGATTTTAATCTTCAGATACACACGAGCAAATAGCTCACGTTATTCCTCCATATACCAAATTCCAAACTATTTAGTTCCTCGGGTTATATCTAATATATAATTAAAATATAGTACAATTCCTGCTATCCTTTTTAGTATATAAAAGCCTATAAAATGATTATTTTATGAGTCCTTTAAATTTTGTACATCAATACTATTAATATTCCAAAGTTTAATGTATTTCTGATATATTTTTTGTTTTATAATTTCTCATATATAGACAATACAAATTATGTATATGTATAAGTAAATCAGGTGTTTGGAATTAACCGAGGCGAGAACACAAACAAATATATTAAAAACTTTCTAGTAGATCTACAATAAATGCCTAATATATTCAAATTAAAGTTAGTAAATCAGTTATAGAGACATGTAGGGCAGCTGAGAAGTTTTTTAGGTTGTTCCATAAAACTAATAGTATTTTCAATAAACACATCTTACCTTTTTAATATTTCGAAATTATTGCCATCTTCAATTGAATTTTAAATTATTTGAATGTCTGATCTATTTCGGAATCACATGTATGACGATAAAGTCTTAAGTGAACATCCAAATTTAATTTTAAAAAAGGATATCAAGGTTAGAATACATCACGAAACCATGAAGCATTTAGACTTAACCAAGACACATGAATCGAGGAGTATCAATACAAAAACCCTATTAAAAAGGAGTAATTATTTCTAAATAAGGAAGTTAGTTTCATTTTATTTTAGTTAGTAAACATTATGAGTAGTATGGGTTTAGGCAGCAATAAGAAAAAAATATATGTATTTGTATGCATGTATATATATATATATATATATATATATATATATAATATATATATACATGTATATAATATATATATATACATGTATATATATATATATATATATATATATATATATATATATATATATATATATATATATATATATATATATATATATACATGTATATATATATATATATATGTATATAATATATATATATATATATATATATATATATATATATATATATATATATATATATATATATATATATATATATATATATATATATATATATATATATATATATATATATATATATATATATATATATATATATATATATATATATATATATATATATATATATATATATATATATATATATATATATATATATATATATATATATATATATATATATATATATATATATATATATATATATATATATATATATATATATATATATATATATATATATATATATATATATATATATATATATATATATATATATATATATATATATATATATATATATATATATATATATATATATATATATATATATATATATATATATATATATATATATATATATATATATATATATATATATACATTCATAATACTTAACTATTGAACAATTAATTAATTAAAATATTTTAATACACACAACATTTAATAAAACAACTATAGCATACATTATTATAATATTATTAAAATAAATTTTATATGTACCTTACCTTGAAAACGACTATATTATTTACAGTAATAATTTTGATGCTCTGAATGTTTTAACCGACGGGTGACATCTATATAAATTGATTTTTTTATTTTATTAAAAACCTATGTATTTTGGTATACAGTGGATGGCTGAACACATGTATAATTGTTTATTTACAGTTGCTATTTAAATTAAATTTTAGTGTTTTGAAAATCATTATTATTTTAGGTTATTTTTTTATTATTAAATTTAATTATTATTTGGTTAGGTTGTGATAAATTTGACTTAGAAGTTTTTTATGACATGTTCTTCCAAGTGTTCCGTTACTAACTGTGCAATGGTTAACGATATTGGAGAATCTATGGCGCAGCCGTCAAGTTGCTGATAAAAATTATTTTTCTATTGAAAATTGATATTATTTAATGTTAAGTTTGTTGCTTCTATAAATTCGTTGCAAGAAAGAGTAGTATGTTCTTTAACTTTCTACTCTTTCTTGCAACGAATTTATAGAAGCAATAAACTTAAGATTAAATAATAACTATTATCAATACAAAAATAATTGTTATCAGCAACTTGAAAAAGAGCTTGGTAAAGAACAGTGCATATATATATATATATATATATATATATATATATATATATATATATATATATATATTTATATATATTAAATAATACTGCAAAATGTTAAAAAGTTTTTTAATTCTTTCATGAATTAGTTTAGTGACAAATATTGCAAGCAGTTGTTGATTTAAGTGACAGAATAATAATAGTTTTACTAGGAACTGAACAGGTATGTATACTACAACTATATATCTTTGACACTATCGACTGAAGTATGTAACGAAACACTTGATGAAAGTATGTAACGAAACAGAAGATGAAATTAAAGTTTTAAAAATAGTTGGAAATATATTTATTTGTTTATTAGCCCAACAGACATATATATATATATATATATATATATATATATATATATAAATAAATATAAATATATATATATATATATATATATATATATATATATATATATATATATATATATATATATATATATATATATATATATATATATATATATATATATATATATATATATATATATATATATATATATATATATATATATATATATATATATATACATACATATATATATATATATATATATATATATATATATATATATATATATATATATAATGAATGAAATGGATATATTTGTCCCAGTTTACAAATGTCAACTTAAAACTAATTACATTTAAAACATTACTAAACATAAAATGCAATTATATACCCAGGGGGTGTAGGACGTGTCAGTTTAAAATTTAAAATAAAACGAAAAAAGAAAAATACAGATTGACATATTACACATACGGTTTAAAATTATATATATTGAATACTTTTACACAAAACCAGTTTAAAATATTTTAAAATTTAATTTTTAGATGAAGTTTAATGGAGTTCCTCAGGCGAATTTAATAGAATTTATCACAGCAAATTTAATCAAAGTTATCACAGAAGTATTCATCCAGAGTATAGTAAGCCCTCTTCGTGAGAAAATTTTTGAAACATTTTTTAAGTTTATTAGTATGAAAATTTGTAATGTTATTTGACAGTTCGTTATATATTTTTATTATTGAATAGTTTCCATTTTTTTTGAATATATGTAAAGTTACATTTTACAGATTTTAGATCGTCTTTATGTCTAGTATTATGTGAATGATTTCTTTGTGAATCTTCAAAAAGTTTTTTATTTTGCTTAACAAATATTACTGATTCATAAATATAAGTTGATATGAAAGTAAGAATTTTGTTTTCAATAAATTTGACCTGTCGGGTCAAAACTCTCGAGATCAAAGATGCTTCGTATACATCTCTTTTGCAATGTACATATGCATGATATGCTAAAATTGCTGTTTCAGCAATTCATAGCAATAACTAGCCATTTTATTTACAAGGCTATCAGTGTGATGTCGCCAGTCCATCCTATGGTCTACTTCGATTCCCAAGAAGGTAGCTGAGGTTACAGTTTGTATAGTATGATTATTGTTTATGTAGGTAGCCTGATTTGGAGCAGTTTAATAGTTGAACTTGATAAATTTGGTCCTATCGATGTTTAATAACAAGTTATTAGATGTGAATTAATCTTCCAAGACAGTAAGAGTATAGTCGAATGCGGTCTTATCGTGAGGGTTCAAAGGTCACCAACATTATGAATCAAATCAGAAAACACAGTAAATACCAAAATGTTGTGTGATTCTTTTATCGAGCTATTAAATCTCGATGGGCTATTTACAAATATACAGGGAGAAAGAAAATAGTTTTTTTAGTCACTTAATATTATTTTATATATTAAATGCCGAGGGACTAAATAAGAAAATTCGCTAAATACGTATTTGGTTAAAATTTTTTGGTTGGCAAAAACAAAAATACACAAAACGGCAAACGCCTTAATAAAGTCGGAAAGCGGTTCGAATCAGTGGAATAATCAGGATATGTTCTGTTTATACAGTCACTTAAAGAAATCACCAAAAATTATGAGCCCCGCTTGACCTGAAAATCTAACCACTTATACAGTGTCATTTATTTCAATGCGGGCCGCCCCTGTGCAAAGAAAACTTGTTTTATATATATATGTATGTATGTATGTATGTATGTATATATATATATATATATATATATATATATATATATATATATATAATTTCGTTCATTACATTTTCTAGCATTTCCGGTGTTGATACCATCTTGTAGAGGAGAAAAAGTGACAATGAAAATGTAAAATTTGTTTTCCAATATTTTTGAAAATAGAACCAGAAAAAAATAAAAACGAAATCGCGAGTTTTCGGTATATATATATATATATATATATATATATATATATATATATATATATATATAACTAAATAACTTTTCTTTGGATTATCCGATTTTAATGATTTTTTTTTGTTTTAAGGAGATTATATGTAAGTTTCTTTGAGAATATTATTATTTAGATTTTATTTTTTTTCCTAGCCGCTAGATGGCATTTTATGACAAAGTCGCAAACTTTTGTTATTTTCTCTAAAGTTTCAAATAAAATGGTATTTTTTTCTTTACTTAGAAAAAAATAACATGAAAAAATACATAAACTGGAGAAAACCATGGGTTAATATCTTTATGCGTGTCTGAGTTATTTTGAAATAACTTTATTTATTGACAAAATGTGATGTCACTCAGTTTAAATTTGCTTTCCGCATTTATTAGGTGTGCTGTCATCTCATTAAGACTTGGAATGAGCTACGCTGAGCATAAAATTATGCATCAAGAGTGTAAAATGACTATTTTTTAACTTATATGAATATTGTAGCACGAGTCCTAGCGAGTGTCATATATATATATATATATATATATATATATATATATATATATATATATATATATATATATATATATATATATATATATATATATATATATATATATATATATATATATATATATATATATATATATATATATATATATATATATATATATATATATATATATATATATATATATATATATATATATATATATATATATATATATATATATATATATATATATATATATATATATATATATATATATATATATATATATATATATATATATATATATATATATATATATATATATATATATATATATATATATATATATATATATATATACACTGTGTCCCAAATTTGGCTTACGTGCATTGCTATCTCGTAAACCGCTATAGCTACAGGGTGGGTTAAATTAGGAAAGTTTTAGAGAATTTTATTACAAATTTGATGACGTTTTGAAGTTTAGGATATCTTTTGTGGTTTTCAAGATAATTGGGAAAAATCAAAATGGTGCATTTTCAACTTTTGCCCGTAGCTTCTAAACGACTCGTATTATGGTTTTATGGTTTATACATTATTAGGGCACTTTTATTAGAGGAACATTATGCAGGTAAAACGAAGTTTCTAGCTTCAATTGTTTTTGAGATATTGGCATCAACTTTTTATTTTCTTACCGACGCCATATTGGATTATTGTATTTTTGGAAAGATCTTTTTAAGAGCTTTCCAATGATGTATAACAAGGTAAGATTATTATTTTTCTTGAGCTCTAAAAACCAAAATAATTGTTTTTTTTTAAGTAGGCTTTGATTACGCATGGCGGCCATAATGAAACAAAAGAATGCCGCATGTCAACAATCATTTTGTGTTCCTGAATAGTACTTGTTATCATTTTCTCATTGTGCCGAGTTTTTACAAAGTTTATTTGAGTTTCTTATACTACTTAAAATGGAGGGTAATTATTCCAACGAAGAGAATTTGGATATGATAGAACTTTATTTTAAAGCAAATAGAAATACACAAGCAGCTGCGCGTTCATACGAAGAACAATTTCCAGACCGACATCAACCAAGCCAAAGGCATTTCAGATTTCTATATATATATATATATATATATATATATATATATATATATATATATATATATATATATATGTATATATATATGCATATATATATATATATATATGCATTTATATATATATATATATATATATATATATATATATATATATATATATATATATATATATATATATATATATATATATATATATATGCATTATATATATATATATATATATATATATTTTGTTAATTATTTTCTTGGGCATAGGTTAACTCATTGAGAAGCAAAACTACAATTTAATCGACGTTTCGCTCATTATATTGAGTTTTTTCAAGATATTTTATTTTCTACAATAAAAACATGTATAGTTAGTATTTAAATTGGTTAAAACATTATTGAAAAAACATCACTCAAAAAAACATTACATTTAAAACAACATTAATATTATACAGAGTACGTACCTTGCAAACATGTCATGTGTACGACTGTTTTGCGATTGCAATAATTTCGACACGTCTGGAATTCTGGTAGATAAAAACGAGACAAATTTTTTTTATTTTTTTTTTATATTTACTTTGATTTTTTTGAAGTAAATATAAAAAAAAATAGGAAAAATTTGTCTCTTTTTATTTTTATCTACCAGAGTTCCAGACGTGTCGAAATATCTATATATATATATATATATATATATATATATATATATATATATATATATATATATATATATATATATATATATATATATATATATATATATATATATATATATATATATATATAGTATAAAATTATGCTTATCTGGAATCAAATATGTTATTCTCAATATATACAGACCCTCTAATACAGATTACAATTCATTTTTCAGCCATTTTGAAGATATGATATATATGCATATATATATATATATATATATATATATATATATATATATATATATATATATATATATATATATATATATATATATATATATATATATATATATATATATATATATATATATATATATATATATATATGCATTTATATATATATGTATTTATATATATATATATGCATTATATATATATATATATATATATATATATATATATATATATATATATATATATATATATATATATATATTTTGTTAATTATTTTCTTGGGCATAGGTTAACTCATTGAGAAGCAAAACTACAATTTAATCGACGTTTCGCTCATTATATTGAGTTTTTTCAAGATATTTTATTTTCTACAATAAAAACATGTATAGTTAGTATTTAAATTGGTTAAAACATTATTGAAAAAACATCACTCAAAAAAACATTACATTTAAAACAAACTATGATCATGAACACAAAAATACATTTAAAACAACATTAATATTATACAGAGTACGTACCTTGCAAACATGTCATGTGTACGACTGTTTTGCGATTGCAATAATTTCGACACGTCTGGAATTCTGGTAGATAAAAACGAGACAAATTTTTTTTATTTTTTTTTATATTTACTTTGATTTTTTTGAAGTAAATATAAAAAAAAATAGGAAAAATTTGTCTCTTTTTATTTTTATCTACCAGAGTTCCAGACGTGTCGAAATATATATATATATATATATATATATATATATATATATATATATATATATATATATATTATATATATATATATATATTTATATATATGTATATATATATATATATATATATATATAAATATATATATATATATATATATATATATATATATATATATATATATATATATATATATATATATATATATATATATATATATATATATATATATATATATATATATATATATATATATATATATATATATATATATATATATATATATAAAATTATGCTTATCTGGAATCAAATATGTTATTCTCAATATATACAGACCCTCTAATACAGATTACAATTCATTTTTCAGCCATTTTGAAGATATGATATATATATATATATATATATATATATATATATATATATATATATATATATATATATATATATATATATATATATATATATATATATATATATATATATATATATATATATATATATATATATATATATATATATATATATATATATATATATATATATATATATATATATATATATATATATATATATATATATATATATATATATATATATATTCTAATTTTGTTTTCTTGGGTATTTTGGTTCGATAGTAGGAATAAAATTAAAACAAATTTAATTTCATTTTTGTTACATTTTTATAGACGTTTCGACCATTTATGGTTGGTCTTCATCAGTATTTTTTTTTGTGTGTCTGTAACAATAGAAAACCGAGATAAGATATTTTTCTTAAAAGACTATTATAAATTGTATGGACAAATTATTAATAATATTATTTTAACATTTTAGATGACTTACCATAAGAAGGATCTTTCAGAATTCATCCTTATGCAACATTTAAAAACAACATGTCTTTCATACAACACTCAAAAACAGCACATTTAAAAACATTGAAAAGAACGTCATACAGATTAAAATGACTATAATATTAATTGCTACGAGTATGTCTATCTTCGAGCGACACTGCTTTAACTGGCAGAATGCATTCATGTGAAACGTCGGTTAAGGAATTCTATGGGTTTTTTTTTATATATATTAGTTTAAAAAAGCAAAGATAATTAGATTTGTTTTGAACTGTTTTATTATTTAAAAGGTGATATATTGTTTATTTACTTTTGAATTTAGAAGAAAAGGGGCTAACTTAGTTTGTTTTTTTTTTTTATATTAATTTAATGTATATATGAAGTCAGTTTTAGAGTTATTTGATAACGTATCACAGCCATTAACAACTTAAATCAGGAAAAAAAAGACGAGATCAGAACAACATGTTGTAATGCCCTCACTTCTTACAAAAATAAACTTAATTCTAAAAAATATAAAACGAAGAACCAAAATATAGATAATGGACTATGTAAAAAGTTAAGAAAAACAAAATCCTTTTTAAAAGAGCACCAAAACTTAAAATTCTAAGACCAGATAAGTCAAACAAAACAGTCATTATGTATGAAAACGAATATGATAATAAATTGGAATCCCTTTTGAATAACGAGGAAACTTATAAACTCATCTCAAACGACCCCACTAATATACTTCAAAAAAAAAATAATGAACTAATCAAAATCTGGGAAAACAAAAACTATATTTCTCCCACCATAGCAAAAAATTTAAAAATACATAACGCTCAAGCGCCAAAAATATACGGGCTACCAAAACTGCATAAGGATGGTATACCCTTACGGCCTATCATCTCATGTATCCAATCACCTCTAAATGGTCTCTCAAAATTCCTGAAAACTATTTTAGCAAATGTCATAAACAAAACTGATACTTTCATCAAAGACTCTTGGGATTTTAAAGAAAAAATAAAAAACATCCAAATACCAAATAACCACACTTTAATCTCTCTAGACGTAGTCTCACTATATACTAACATTCCAATTGATCTAACATTCGAAATCATCAGGAAAAAATGGAATGATATAAAAAAACATACTGATATCCCACTTGATGAATTTTTAAAAGGAATAGAATTAGTTCTAAAATCCACTTACTTTATGCATAAAAACAAATTCTATAAACAACTTGACGGCTGTGCAATGGGCTCATCTATTTCAAGTGTCGTTGCACAATTAGTGATGGAAGAATTAGAAAACAACGTTATTAAAAACTTAAATTTTAAACTTCCATTCTTCTACAGATACGTTGATGATTGTTTAACAATCATACCACAAGGAAAAAGCGAATATATCCTTAACGCGTTTAACAATTTTCACCAAAAACTTAATTTCACCATCGAAACTGAAAAAGATAAAAAAATAAATTTTCTAGACAACAAAGTGGTATACAAAAAATACTTGGTCTGGTAGATACATAAACTATCTTTCGCAACACCCACACTCCCAAAAAAAATCTGTCATTATAGGGCTCGCGGATAGGGCAATCAAATTAAGCGATCTAGAATTTCGACAAGCTATCCAAAAAGCAAAAAATACTTTATTAAAAAACAGCTACCCAATGAAATTAATAAACTCAATTTTTAAGTCCCGATTAAATAACATTAATAAAAATAATTCTAACCCCAGCAACAATCAAAACAATAAAAATAAATATATTTCAATACCCTATATTCAAGGACTGTCGGAAAATTTACAAAAATCCCTTAAAAAACAAGATCTAACCGTATCTCACAAAAGTTACAATACCCTACAAAAACAATTTTTTTCCTCTTTAAAATCAAAAACACCTAAGTTTCAAAACACACACTATATACAAAATAAAATGCAACGACTGCCCAAAGGTCCATATAGGGCAAACCACACAGTATCTTAAAAATCGTTTGAATGGACACAAGTATGATAAAAAAAATAAAACAGCGCTTACAAATCACGAAACAGAATATAAACATACTTTTAACTTTCAAGATACTACTATTCTAAATACGGAAATTAATCAAAAAAAGAGAGAGTTTCTGGAAATGTTATACATAAAACGGGAGATCAATGCTATAAATGACAAAACAGACATAAAGAATTTGAGCCAAATATATTATAACGTTATCAAATAACTCTAAAACTGACTTCATATATACATTAAATTAATATAAAAAAAAAAAACAAAGTTAGCCCCTTTTCTTCTAAATTCAAAAGTAAATAAACAATATATCACCTTTTAAATAATAAAACAGTTCAAAACAAATCTAATTATCTTTGCTTTTTTAAACTAATATATATAAAAAAAAACCCATAGAATTCCTTAACCGACGTTTCACATGAATGCATTCTGCCAGTTAAAGCAGTGTCGCTCGAAGATAGACATACTCGTAGCAATTAATATTATAGTAATTTTAATCTGTATGACGTTCTTTTCAATGTTTTTAAATGTGCTGTTTTTGAGTGTTGTATGAAAGACATGCTGTTTTTAAATGTTGCATAAGGATGAATTCTGAAAGATTCTTCTTATGGTAAGTCATCTAAAATGTTAAAATAATATTATTAATAATTTGTCCATACAATTTATAATAGTCTTTTAAGAAAAATATCTTATCTCGGTTTTCTATTGTTACAGACACACAAAAAAATACTGATGAAGACCAACCATAAATGGTCGAAACGTCTATAAAAATGTAACAAAAATGAAATTAGATTTGTTTTAATTTTATTCCTACTATCGAACCAAAATACCCAAGAAAACAAAATTAGAATATATATGTATAAAAGGTTCAGAACTAAACAAAAAAAAAAAATCTCTAAATATATATATATATATATATATATATATATATATATATATATATATATATATATATATATATATATATATACATATACATTGAGCAACTTGTATACCACATATGAGAACATAACATGTGTGGGCGACTTCAATATTGATTTTCTTAATGTTGGTAGTAATATATATAGTATCCTTGAAATTATACTGAGCACATTTAACATGAAACAATTAATTTCTGAGCCAACAAGAATATCAAATCAAACTTTTTCGCTCTTAGACCCTATTCTCTGCAACTTTGACAGTGTGGTTGATTGTGGCAGAATTGATCCACACATATCTGATCACTCTTTAGTGTACTTTAAGTTTAAAATAGGAGGGGTGTCCGAACCTTCATTAAAACAGTTTAAATATCGACCTTTAAATAAAATAAATCTTAACTATTTTCAGGCAGACGTGGAGTGGTTACCTTGGAGGGTTGTTTATGATATTCCTAATATTGATAACAAAATTTCGTACGTTTGCGATCTAATTCTACTTTTATTTGATGCACATGCACCTGTAAAAACATCTCTCCAAAAGAAAAATTTTAAATATAACCCCTGGCTGACAGATAACCTCAAATTAATGCAAAAGTTGCGTAATAATGCATTGAAAAGATACAAATCGAGTAAGCTTCCGACTCACTACGATTACTATAAACAACTTCGTAATTATACTACTACTGCAACTCGTGCTGAGAAAAAAGCATATTTACGACAAAAAATGTCGAATTCAAACACACAAGAAAACTGGCGGGAGTTAAAGAAATTTTCTATACTTCCTAATAAGCAAAAACAAATTCCGGAGGCCTAGTGTGATGTAAATCAAATAAACAATTTTTTTGTTATTTCCACTGTTAATCTAAATAAACCACCTGATAATCTTCTTAACTACTATAATAATAATATTAATAATAATATCACAGAAATTTTTGAGTTTTCGCAAGTGTCTGAGAATGATGTATTAAGAGCAATTAAAAGCATAAAATCCAGGGCCATCGGATCCGATAACGTAAACATAGTGTTAATTCAAATGTGTATGCCATTCTTGTTACCATTTTTCACTCATATCATAAATAAATGTATCGAGGAGGCATACTATACATCAGTTTGGAAACACGCCTTTGTAATCCCCCTTCCTAAAATAAGACAACCCACTGAGTATGGTCATTTAAGATCTATCAGTATTTTGCCAGCTTTTTCAAAAATCTTGGAGAAAATAATTGAAGTCCAAATAAGATCTTTTGTGGAAATCAACAATATTTTACCCAAAAAGCAGTCTGGATTTCAATCAATGCATAGCTGTGCCACTGCTCTTGCTGACATAATGGATGACATTCTACGTGGACATGATAACAACAGAATAAGCGCTCTGGTCCTTTTAGACTTCATCAAAGCTTTCGATATGCTCAACCATAAAGTACTTGTTTCTCTTATTAACTATCTCGGCTTTGAACAAGTGGTTTTGAATGGTAAATTTTCCGAAAGGCAAGTGGTAACGTCTGGTGTTCCACAGGGAAGTATACTTGGTCCTTTGCTCTATACTTTATATACCTCACAATTTCACAAAAATATCAAACACTGCCATTATCATCTTTATGCTGATGACACCCAAATTTACTTGTCTTTCGATTCAGGTCATAGCAATGTGGCGAATCGCCACATAAATAGTGATCTTAATGCCTTATTTAAGACCACAACCGATCACATGCTAAAAATTAACCCTAGTAAATCTACCGTAATTCTATTCGGCAACCGAACACATTGCAATTTGGCCAAAGACACCCTAGATATTCAAATGGACAATGCTTTTATTCCTTTTGTTGACACCTGCAAAAGTCTGGGACTACAGCTTGATTGCAACTTGCGTTTTAAGCAGCATGTAACTAATAAGCTGAAGGTAGCCTATTCAACACTAAAATTACTTTTTTCGCATCGCCACTACCTTACACTAGAGGCAAAAAAACTCCTTTGTGATTCTCTGGTGTTATCAGTCTTCAATCACTGTGACTGCTTCTACGGGCCTTGCCTTGACAATATCCAAAAAGTGAAGCTTTATTTACGGAATATCTGGAAGAAACCATATTTCACATAAGTTAAAAGATGCAGGTTGGTTGAGTATGCATAATACGCGAAAACTGCATATGGCTATGTTATCATATAAAACAATGAAATATAAAAAACCTCAGTATCTATAACAAGCTCAAATTTCGTAGTGACGTTCACGATCGAAATTTAAGGAAAGCATATTGTTACAATTCCGCAACATCGCAAGGAGCTCTTTAAGAGGTCGATTTCTTATAATTTGTGTACTACCATAAACTCGATGCATTTTCTGAATACAGATCTGTCCTGCTTTTCTATTAAACATATTACAAAGAAAAAATTATTCATGAATCAGTAAATTTTCTTGGCTATTACCTATTATTCTTGTGTTTTAAAAAAACTACCGATGTTCTTTGAAACCTCTTTTGTTCCAAATTTCTATGATATAGCCTATCATTTCCACCCCCCCCCCCTCTTCACTTCCTCTTCTTTCTTAATTCTTCTCCTTTTGTGTCATTTCTATATTCGTTTTCTTTTCTTTCTTTTATGTCCTTAAAACTACATTTTAAATATATTTCGTAATCAGTAAATTTAGTAACTTAACTGAAAACACGTCATATACCTATTTGATTTTCTATGCATAAGTTTTTAACGGGCTTTATCAGTACCCGGACTTGTCTGGGTGGCTGCAATCATTTTATGGCCCTTTGTCTAACCGTCTAGCATAAAAACTGGAATATAATAAATTATTTGTGTAATATTGTACGGTTGAACAATAAATATTATTATTATTATTATTATATATATATATATATATATATATATATATATATAGACATATAGAACTCGTTCTCGATTCCACCAATCCCATATTAATTTCTCCATATATTCCACAGATTTCTTCCAGTACTAATGCATAATATAATTTAATGAATCTTGCCAAACAATTTGCGCTTCATCTGATGTATGACCATCGTTAAGGTGTTTTTCCTAATATGATTTTGTCCCAGCCGATATTAATTCTATTGCGTTAAACTGGCAATGATATGGCGGCAGTCGTAAAACCTCATGTCCATTTTCCCGTAATATGTCATCTACGGCATATATTGTTGGTTTTTTAATAGATTTTGCCATTAAAAGAAGTTCTAGTTTCAGCATATTGGGTAAAGGATTTAGTTTTTGTTTTAGTAGCCAGTCATAAACATCCCTTTTCTTCCAGGATGAAGTAGGCTGTTTATTTAAGATTCTTAAATGATAAGATGCATTGTCCAGAATGATTAAAGATAGAGCATCTAAATTTGGAATCAGTTGTCCTTTAACCACTTTTCAAACAGTTCACAGTTCATATTATCATGGTAGTCCATACTTTTGGATGTTGAAGAAAACAATAAATTTGCACCTGGGAGAAATCCTGTAGAAGAACCTGCATGCAAAATGATGAACCGTTTTCCCGTCCCACATCCCTTTTTTCTCTTGACACTTTTTACAGACTCGTCCAGCTAAGATTTCGAATCACTTCCATTAGAAAATATCCAAGTCTCGTCTAAAAATACCACTTTTCTAAATTTTTAATTAACATTTTCCGTGTATTTCTTTAAAAACTGGATATGCTGACTTGCTATATGTGGCAACTCCCATAAAAATCTTTGATTACAGTCCTTTTTATATCGAAAACCCAACATTTTTATTAATTTTGACGATTTTAGTCCAATTTCCAATATGCCTAGATTTTTTAAAGCTTCTTTGAAAACTTGAAGGGTTATAGTAGTTTTTGATGTGTATAAATCGTAAATTGCATTACGAACAGCCATTTTTACATTGTTACTTAAGTCTTCTGTAGTAAATTATGCTTTTTTCATGCACAATTTTCTGCACATTCCTTATATCGATTCCCAGAGCTTTTGCTACTGTCTCCTGGATATTGGCCGGTGAATTTTCATTTTCGTAATATTTTATTAGATTTAATACCATTTTTTTTGGCTTGTGGATGCAAACAACCCGAAAATTGTTTTCTATTACTCATTTTGTCACTGATTTGTCAATCTGACTTTGAAGTGACATCGCTCAAAGATTTGTGTGTTTATATGTTTATCCTCTTTTTTCATATGAAAATATCATAGGTCTATCTAATTCATCTTCCGGATGTTATGCGGAGGATATGAGTACACGTAATAAAAGAAAAACAAACTAAAAAAGTTTGTGGTTGATAAATCGTATGACCCGCACGATAACACTGCTTTTGACTATATTAAAAATTGCGGTAGACTCTGGTTTTTCATCCTCTAATGAAAGAAGAAGAAAAGAAGAAAGATGTGTCATCTGCAAACTGCACTGCATTTGGGGTAATCAGGGGTAGTTCATTTGTATAGATTATGTAAAGGAGCGGCTCCAGGATTGATCCCTGTGGGGCCTCCCTCTTTACAATTTCGATTTTGGATGTATGATATCCTCTTTTTTGTTGAGCTATAACTAACTGTTTAAGATTAAATAGATGTGATTTTATTAACTCATTTATGATACCTCTAATCCCATATTTTTCCAGTTTCAAAAGAAGAACCTGGTGGTCTATACTGTCAAAGGCTTTTGATAAATCTAAATACACAGCCAATGTAGTCCTATCAGAGTTTAAAGATTCCAGAACTTGAGTCCCTGAAATATCGCCCTGACAGTAGATTTTTTTACTTCTAAAACCATTTTGAAATTCAGAGAGTAAATTTTCTTTTTCAAAATATGTAATTATTTTTTCATTTATTAATTTTCAAAGATTTTACTAATGTGGTTTAAGAGAGCTATAGGTCTGTAGTTTTTTATTTGGTTTTTATCACTTTTTTATGAATTGGCTTGATTATTGTGATCTTTAGATCTTCGGGAAATGAACCGGTTGTTAACATTAAATTAGCTATATGTACTAAAAGAGGTGAAATTATAGATGAGACATATTTCAGTACTCGAACTGGTATTTGATCATATCCCACTAATTTTTTATTTTTTAGATTTAAAATTATTTTTTCAGTTTCCTCAGAGTTTACTGAATGCATAAAAATACTTTTATTATGTTCCTTTATATTTTCAGTTACTGTGTTATAGTCTATGTTTAAATTGGGAGAAGCATTTATATAGAATTTACTTACTGAGTTCAGGATGTCTATTTCAGTTTGATTAGGATTTTCTCTCAAGTAATCAGTAAAATTGTCAATTTGTTCACATTTTTTACCTGTATATTTGTTGGTTCGAAAATGGTTTAGATTAAGTCAAAACTGAGTAAAAGATCTTTGAATATTTTAGAAGAATTTAAGTCATTTACCAAATTAATATTAAAATCACCGCAAACAATATATTTGTAGTTTTTATTAAAAAGGTTGAACACTTTATTTAACATATTAGTAATTACTTCAATTAAAATATCTAGTGAGCCCCCCGGGGAACGGTAGATGCAGAGAATAACAGCTCTTAATGGTTTACTCGCTACAGACGAGCATTCTATTTGGTTTTCTATGCACATCTCCACGATTTCCTTGATTTCTTCTCTTTGCTTAGTAGGATCGGCAAAAATTGATGTTCCACCATGAATTAAATCCTTACGAGAATAACAGGAAACCATTTCATAATCATCCAGACTCATTGCGTTTACTTCATGTGTTTTATACCAATGCTCCGAAATGCTTAAAAAATGGGGCTTTATATCCATTTCAGAAATAAATACTTCAGACTCCGATGTTCTATTTTTTAGACATTGTATGTTTTGGTGAAAAATTCTATAAGATGTATTGTCAATTTTTGATTTTTTTTTAATTTGAATTTTGTGTCAGTGGCTACTTCAGTCGATGTTCCCTCATTTACGGGCTTCGTCTCAGTTGGTAAAAATGGTTAATATTGGTTCCATGGCCCCAGATGCTTGAGCTCATTACCAGATCCTTTGATTCAGTCGGAACTTCAATCTTAATCTTCTAAATTGATCCTTGTTGGTGACCATTTTTTCACATTTGCTTGTAATGCCTGTTTTTTCTTCTATATATTGTTTTACCTGTTCCGGGGTAACCGTCGTTTCTAATCCAGACAGAAACAAGATAGTAGATCTTTGTCCAATGCCTAGTGTAAACTGGTCAGAAGTACCCTGATTGGTTCTGATCTAGTATTTTTCTTAAATTTTTTTCTGGAAGCTTGTTTTTTTCATCATCATTTCATCATTTTCATTTTTATCACGGACACGGACGACGATGTGAGAGCATTTTGCTCTGTCAGAAGTGTCATATTTGTGTTTAGGGTAATATTTCTGTCGGCGTCGGTAATGTTGGCAGGACTGACATCTTTCAACTTTTTTCCGCCAGGTTGGATTTTTGAAGTTTTTGATTTGGAAATTGAGAAGCCTGAATTTTTTTTTTTTTAATGGAATAGGAATCTTCTTTATCTGTGGACAATGACATGTGGCGAACTTTTTGTGATTCTGTTGTCTTCAGGTATGTATTGAATGCATACCTGTTTTTTCAATTTTCGTTTCTTTTTTTTAGGGATTCTTCCAGAAAATGAATTTTTTCCCTTAGAAGAATGGCATTTTCTTGGGGTACCTGGTTTTTTCGGCGTCTTTCTTAGACTTTTTTTCGTCGTCGGTCAGTATTTGTTCACCTTGAAGCGCTTCATGGACACAAGTAGTACTTACCCTGCCTGCTGATTGTTTCAAACATGCAGGATGAAATACTTCCCGGCACCAGCACCGCAACAATTTGCCACTAAAATAATTGAAAATTTAAGAAAGAATTAAAAACCTTTTAACATTTTGCAGTATTATTTAAAGGATCGGTAAATTTCCTTTTACCCGGAACATTCCTCATAATAGATTCCACCACACCATATCCATATACTTATTTTGTAGTAAATTAACACATTATATAAATGCCAATATGTGTCAATTTTTTTTATTACGAGGAAGGTTCTGTTAAAAGGACTTATTTTTGAGCCCAAGTCTTATTTTATAAGAAATTACAAATACAATGTTTATTTTGGAATTTGTTATGAGGTATGTTCCTGACAAAGAACAATGCTCTGATTTTTTTTAAATTTATTTTTCTAACATACATACATACTTATACAAATATACATACTATTTTTAAATTTGGGGTAAATTGGATTAGTGGTTCTTTAGTAATATTTTTTTAACATTTTATTAAGCCATCATATTGGATGTTCACAAAAATATTACCAAATGACTCTTAATTTTTGACCTAAATTTGAAGTCAACCGGATAAGTAGTTTTTTAGCTATGCCGCAAACAGACAGACAGACCGACGGATTTGAGAATTTCAACATCGCTGCAACGTGAAGATCTGCAAAAATCTCGGAGGGTGATTTCTATACGATTAGAATACTTTCCTTGTAAGAGGAAAAAACCGCAAAATATTTATACCACCTTTCTGATTTTAAACCCCCTGACCGAATTTCTGACTACGCGTCTAACATATCCTTAAAATTGACAAAAACACATTAAATTGCTTGCTATAAATATATATTAAATTAAAGATAAACGAGCCGCCGCTGGTTCAGTCTATAGTCAAAACCAACAAGGTTGCCTTTTTTGGGACCGGTAACGCAGAGGAAGATATATGTTTTCTCTCGCACCCATAGCAAGCGAAAAACAATAACAGATCTAACTTTCGAAACTATTTATGAAAGAAATGTTGAGTCTATCCTTTGTTTTATAGTCTAAAGGTGTACACCATTTTCGACCGCGGTTTACTCCTCGAATTTGTGATTGACTACTGTGCAAGTAGGCTATCACTAACATAATTAATATTTTCCTGAAGACGGTACTAATGGCACGGAAACGGGCTGCAGTAATTCCTGTTTCCAAAGTCCCAATGGCAACAAAATGTGCGGATCTTAGACCTATAAGTCTGCTTTCAACTATCATGAAGATAATGGAAAAAGTAGTTTGCCTCCAGGTGTGAACATTCCTTGAAGAAAAGGGTATTGTGCCTAGATTGCATTCAGGCCATAGGAATCACAATAGGTCCACTGCCCTAAACAAAACTGTAGATGATATGGCACCAGCCTCAGACCTGGGAATAGTAACATTTTTGACATTTTTAGACTTTTTAAGGCATTTGACCATTGAACCATTCGCTTTTAGTAGCTAAATTCAAGTTTTATGAGTTGGATGATATTCTCTGGTTTCACAACTCTTTGAATGATAGAATCATAGGCTATGAGAATGAATTGTGGAATTTCAGAGAAGCTATCCATCAAGAGAGGAGTCCCGCAGTGGAACGCTTTGGGTCCTCACCTCATCCTCTTAAAACTAGACATTACATTTACCAATATTACACAATTAATTTAATGGACAGAACAAAAAAGTACAAGTTAACAAACATTTACGTAGAGAACATGGAAATAATTAGCAATGGGAGCACTCCTGATGGTATCATGCAGCAGAGCGTCCCACTTTTGGACTAAAGATTTCCTTTGCCTTTAACATAAATGCTTTGACATTCTAGGATCTAGTTTCCAATGGTATTTTATTGAATATTTGTACACCTCTAAACAAGATACAATTCCTTCTCTTCAATGATGAAACTCTTGGTAGATCTATGTCCTGGCGATATTGTGTTTCATAATTATGTATATCATCTCGAAAGGTGAAACTCATATTGGAAAATTCACTTCTCATGGTAACTTTATGTACATAAATACATACCTGGTATTTATATATAGAATCAATAGGCATTGTATTAAAATTTGTATAGACTTTTAGTACTATATCCAATTGGTAGATTATACAAGTTTTTTATTGCTCTATTTTGCAGTCTCAATTGGTTGAATAAGGCTTTTATGAGAGGGATACCACAGAACAGTAAGGTAATGCAAGTGACAGTATATTAAAAGTAATAGACCAATCTAAGTAATTCATTTGAGACAGTGTAGCTTAGTCTTTTTAGAATACCAACCGGAGTCAGTAGTTTATCTTTTAATTTTAGCAAATGATTTTCCCAAAAAAGAGCTTCATCAATGTAGAGACCCAAGTACTTAATAGTACTAGAAAATTTTAATTTGCTATCATTTCCAAACACAATGTGGTTTTGATATTCAGTTTTATGATTGTTAATAAACATATAGGAGGATTTATTTACATTTAGACTTAGTTTGTGTGAAAAAAGCCATTGTTCAATAAAGTTTAGATCATTTCCAATGTTTTCTTTTATACAAGTTGAAGAGCTGTCAAAATATACTAGCATTGTGTCGTTTGCATATAGTTTTATTTCACTTTTTAGTTTTAAATTGGATATTGAGGCCCAAAATAGAGCCTTGAGGCACACCGCAGTTTATATGAAGGTTTGAGCTGACAAAATCATTAACAACAACAAACTGTTCTCTATTTTCCAAATTGCATGGTCGACAGTGTCAAATGCGTTTCGTAAGTCAAGCGACATAATAGCAGCTCTTTTGTCCTGATCAACTACTATTCAATTACTATTCTATTCTATTCTATTCTATCAACCTGGGTTTGAATAGCAGATATTAAAACAACAGTTGCTGATGTTGTCACTTGACTCTCGAAAACTATAGTGACACCTGTAAAAGAAACTCTGTCTGTTTATGTAATTGATGAGTCTAGTGTTAACCACTTGTTCAAATATTTTTGATAGTACAGATAAAAAAGAAATTGGTCGATAGTTATTTTGCACAGTCTTTTTCACCATCCTTATATGGGGGCCGCACCTTTGCAACCTTTATCTTGTCAGGGACACTACCACACTCAGAGACTGATTTACTATCTTGCATAAGATCAGAACCACACTGCTCTTACACTACTAAATAATACTTCAATATTATTACCAGATTCTATGAAAAGCCTTGGACTCTATCTTAATCCGTTTTTAAACTGTAAATAAAAAAATAGCTGCAGGATATTCAAAATTAAAATAAATGAACAAATTTAAATAGTGTCTTCCCTCTGATGTAAAGTGGCAACTTGTTAACTCTCTAGTTCTGTCATGTGGACTACTCCCCTCCAGTTTATTTTGGCTTTCTGACTAGGAGTACCTTTATAAATTCAGAAACCTCAAAATTCATATATTAGATATAGCTGCAACTTAAACTATGCGTATCTTGAAACACCATTTTATAATAATAAGAAAGTTCTTAAAATATAGAATTTAGATTTGCATAATTTTTTTTTGAAAACAGTTGTATAGAATTATAGAAAATAGATCACTTGCATACTTATTTGACCTTTTAACAATGGGAAATCACGGACATGATGCAAATATCAGAGATGCAAATTTGTACACCATACCTCAACACAGAACCCCAAAATTTGAAGGCTGTTTTTTTATCTTGCACCCAAATTCATAAATTTATACATTTAGGGAACTGACACCAACAAAAGTGTAGAGAGTTTAGTAATAAAAGAGATATTTTTAAGTATAATACGCCACACGGATCTAAAGCCCTGACGAAAGGGGGAGGTTTTAGCCAATCACCGTTTCCATAAATACTTGCATTCTTTTATTAGCCTGAGATTCGCACGCCAAATTTTATGCAATTGACAGGAATAACTTTATTGGAACATTAATCTATTAGGTTTATTTTAACTGCTGCTTGTTAAATACTTGTTATAAAACTAGACATGCGAGTGTTACATTGTCTGTGTCCAGTTTCAAAAATTCCGTTCCATCGTCACTTTTTAACTTTCAGTCGTTATACATCTCGAAGACAGTTTCAGATAATTCTTTAAAATTTGGTATGTTTTTAGAGCACACTTGGGGCTTCCGAACGGTACCAATCGCATCTTTGTGTCGTATGATACATAATTACTGTCGAAAAAATTTAAATACTGATTTGAAATATTTAGTAAAGGTTCCTCTTTATGGTCTTATGATTCCTATTGAAAACGGGCGAAATCGAATTTTGGGAAGAATTTTTTTAATTTTTAAAAAAATTTTTTGGCAAAAACATGGGTTTATTGAATCCCCTCTGGTGACCAAACGGTTCTAGCTTTCAACAAAAGAAAACAAGTTTATGAAAGATAATAGATATGAGAAAACATTCCTATAGGTCCTTCTTTTCAAAAAAAAAACGTAAGCAAAGTACGATTTTCGCGTCTATACAAAGCTTTTAAATCACTTTTTTATTCATTTATACAGGATGTGCGGGGATTTAAGGAACATATGAAAGAACTTTTTGGTTCTCGAAAAATATTTATTCTACAGAAAAAAGTTTATTAATAAAATAAGTTTGTCTGTAAAAAAATGTCATATAATATACAAATAGAACAAAAAAACATTCAAAAGCAAAAGTAGTAAAACAAATTTTCTAAGATAGCCAAATTGGAGAGCATAAAAATATGAGATAAAAAGTCATTTAAAGTTTTTATTGTATGAGGTGTAGTTTTTAGGTAATTTAATGATTAATTAGTTTTATTTTAGGAGAAAAAGCTTTCTTCATAAAAAGTTTTGGCAGCACAGCTGGAGTTTCCTTCTAGATAACAACACAAATACATAAAGTAACGCAATACAAGAATAAACAAGCTATATGTAGGATTGTAGACCATAACATAGGGACTTTGATTTAATTAACACTTTCCACCTATTATTCCACTTTATGTAAGAGATCTAACTGTGAAAATTTTATTTAAAGAAAGTTAGAAGTTCAAAATTAGGAAGACTACAAGTTTTTTTGACAGTTGCCTAAACATTACGCTTTTAAAAGTTACTTGGAACTGCCAAAATAATTACGGCAATAAAAATTAAATTGAACTATGAAAACTGTACTTAAAACTTTTAAGGAGTTCAAAAGTTACAGGGGAAAAATTTTTTTTTTACAGCTGACAAAATATTTTTATTTTAAAAAAGGAGTACTTAAAGCAAAGGCACAGTGAACTACAGGCCTATCACGTTCACCTGCCTCACATCTATCTATAAAGCACTGGGGAACATGGACTGGTGCAAGTGACAATTTGTAAATCCTGGTGCCTTGTTTCAAGGGTTGATCAGATTTGTTGCTTCTCCATGGAATATTAGCTTTAGGGAAAAGTCCAAATTAAATAAGGAATATCAAGCACCTTTCAGAATACATTGCTCTTTTGCTTAGATAAGAGACACAGGGAAAAAATTAAGGTTTTGGTCTCCTTACGCCGCATCTGATTTCCAGGGGAGTCTTGGTGCAATTTAGGAAGTCCAACAGGGAATTAATAATAAAAGCTAAGAAGGAAGCAAACAACAAGCATATTAAGAACTAAAAAATGAACAAAAAGCATCATGGGACATAATAAAATGTAATATTTCCATATCAGAAACCAACACAAATAAAGTGGCATGTGTGGACGAATTCAATCATTGTTTTTGCCATGCTGCAAGAAATATTATTGATGCCCTTCAAAAGTCTAACAAAGACCCCTTGGAATATCTTAAATATGCACTTTATGGCGGCTCCCCGACATACGAACTGAGAGATATCACCTCAAATAGCATTTGATGAGGTCTCAAATTATAAACCAAACTCGGTATTGCCAGTTACAGTGATAAAGAACCGGCTCTGAGTATTTTGACTAAAATGGGCTGTTTAACACTTTTGTTCAGAGTTGTTTTGAAAAACCGACGTTTGCTCATGCAATGCTTATTTGATCTGACAAGAACATTTGATGGTTTATCATATGAGATCCAGGAAGTTTGGTGCTTGGTGAGAGGAGCACAAAATTGTTGAAATCATAGTTTGAAAAAAGATCTCAGTATGTCTCAATAAGTGGTCATAGGTTAGGCGCTAGGTACGCCCTAGCGATTATCCCGCTCTGGGCAAAAGGGAGGACCTGCCATAACTGGTTCAATTTTTCAATAATATGTAAAAGCTGCGATTTTTTGTAAATAAGTAATAAGAAATATAAAAAACTTGAAATTTTTTTTAACAAAAACGATTCTTAATTAGATGATTTTCATTTATAAATTCCCAATTATGTTTTGATAATTATCACACATGTAGAAGGATATTTTGAAAAATAAAGTAAAAAATCTACTTTGTATTTTTTTTTATTGTGTAACTTTGTGCCAAGGTAATATTTTAACTTAAACATTGATTTCGATTTCATTAGCCGATTCCGCCATAACAATAATTTGTTTAAATAAGTCACCATATCTTATTTTAGAAATTCAGAGGTTAAAAAGAGATCATAGCCTTTCGATTGTATATAGGGTCATCATTTATAATTTGCCACCCATTTTTAAGGTTTATTTTTGTAAATAGAAAAAAATAATAAATACAAAAGTTGTATGGATTTCTGGAGCTTCCTAGGAAGGGGAAGTTTTAAAGTCGAATATCTCAAAAATTACCGATCCAAGTATAGACATATTACATATTTTTGAAAAGGAAATAATAAGGAGAATCTAAGAAAACAAAAATATACAGGGCATTTCATTTTAAAAAATTTGGTACGTTACTAGTTTCTGATTCACCCTGTATATCCAAAGTTATTTTTCTAGGAAATTCCCTGAAATCCATACAACTATAGTATTTAATATATTTTTCTATCTACAAAAATAAACCCTGAAAATGGGTGTTGAAATATAAAAGATGACCCTGTACATTATCTAATACTAGACTATCTAACTAAAGATGTGGAGCTATTTTTTTTTTTTAAACTCGTTTAATTGAAATATTTTGGTAGTACTTTATAAAATGATATGTACTTGTTACAACAAAGTACTTTTAGAACGATAATTATTTATACCAGTTTCCATGGACTTGAAAAATTATGAAGTAATGAGTCCCACCCACTTCAATATTTTGCATGGTTTTAACCTTAAAGTTAAAAATGTGTCCAAAAAACGGCATGGTCTTTTTCTTCTACACACTACGGTTTTACGAAACTGATTATAAAATAAAAGACCATACACTAATAACTTGAACACAACTTTAAGATATAAATGTAGACACACTATCTTTGTTCTAAGTTTGATTGATATTACTACACACTACAGTATATGCATTATAAATTAAGACCTTTGTACCCTTAAAAAATATAGATATTGTGCAGGGTAATCACGCATATTGTTAACTTTTTCATTCAAAATACATATAATTTAAAATGTTGAAATATAGTATCTTCTTTTTGCACACATATAAAAAACCGTTCTATCTTTTTTGGTGTACTGGGGGGGGCAAAATGTTTCATTTTTTAATAGCATGCCCTGTATAACATACTTTCATATATTCTTTTTGATTACTAATGCCGGGTTTGGTTTTGTTTATATTTGGAGTCATTTATTTAATTTCAAAATCAATTCTTCATTTAACTTTTTTTCTCTATGTCGTGGTAATCTTAACACTCTATTTTGTATAGACAGAGAAAACGTTTGTAGAAATCTATAAACTTAAACTAAAAGTCAGAACCTATCCAAAGCTTTTTACTCACATGCAAAATATTTAAATGATTTCTCAGATCTAATGCGAAATTGGCCAACGCTTACATAACTTCATGACTATTAAAACTGTCAACAACGCCCGCTTTCGACATTATTATTATTGAGATTTTTTTTAATCTATTAATTTTTAAAATGTTAAGTTATTTTAAACCCAGATTTTATTTATTTGTTTAATTGCCACCTACTACTTGTGAAAATATTTTAATATGCCTATCACTAATAACAATTCATTGATACATTCATTCAAAGGTTTTTTGACTCAGGTTCAGACTCTTCCACTAAGAGCAAGAGGTTCGTTGTTCTATTCCTGTCAGTGCCCATATCTTTTTTGATTAAAAGTCCTGTTTAATTTAAAGAAATATGGAATATCAAATTTAAATTAATTTTGATAAATTTCTGATACTAAAGAAAAAGGTGAGAAAATGTTGCTAAAAGGAAAGCATACCTACCTTACAAAGTTTTAAAAAGGTGTCAAATATAACTAATTATTTTGATTATGGCACGTTTCAGTTTACAATTGAATATGAAATCCGATATATATTAAACCTCTATTCTAGGTAATGATTTTATGTCCCTATCTATTATTTTTGTTCCAAATATATATCCTAAAATATTTGGAAATGCACACATTTCAAGAATTTTTTTTTGCTGCTTTAAAAATATAAACATTCAATAAACATAAATTATTATTAAAATATTGTTACCGGATCCTGGTGGAGGCCCCTGCTGAGGTTGTGGTGCTCCTTGAGAGTAAGGACTCTGTGGTGCCGGAGAAGGTGGAGCAGGGCTATGGGATGGTGGTACTCCCATTGGACTTGGTGCCTGAGGAGGAGGCATTGGGCTATTGGTTGGTGATGGACTAGCCATACTTGGCTAATTCTATAAATTGAGAAACAATATTATTCAGTTGGTAATCATAGCTAATAATAAAATATGTAAATAAATAAATTGATGTGGTTATAATATACAGAACAAATCTGATTTCTATTTATTATATAAGCACATTTACAGCTGTAGAACACTGAATGACAAAAAAACAATATCAGCTTTAATTTTGATTTTAATGTGTTTTCCCTATATGTACGGCTAACTGCTTTTTGGTTTCTGCAGACAAATACTTGGAAGGAAACGTTTTAATTAAGCAAGTCAATTATGCATATAAGTAACACATCAGTTAAACAAAAAACAGGCAAATTTCAATTGATTGATGGCAATATTATGTCATTTTAACAATGTTTTCTAGTTAATAAATTATCAAATAATATTGAGCAAATTGAAAATATATACATGGTGTTTTTAAAACTATGCTGAAACTAACTTTATTCCCTAATTTTTCAAGTCTGTAAACAAATAGCATTCTAGTTTCTAGTGAACATAAAACCATATGTATGGTTTTATGTTCACTAGAAACTAGAATATAGTAATAATAATAAAATATATAAAGATCAGAAAAATGGGTCAAGCAGCACAGTTTTACATTATGTTAGAAAAACAAACTCTAGGTCAACTAAAAATGATGTTAATTCTTACTATTGCTGGCAAAAATATTAGTAAGGACACATCCTTACTAATATTTTATGGGCAAGCAGCACAGTTTTACATTATGTTAGAAAAACAAACTCTAGGTCAACTGAAGATGGTGTTAATTCTTACTATTGCTGGCAAAAATTAGTAAGGACACATTAGATTCGGAATATTCTCTAGAAAAATGTGGCAAAGTCTAAATCCTGCATATAAACAATTTCAAATGTTATTGTATTTAAGAAATGAAAAAAAAAGATATTCTTAAAGAGGAAGAAATTTCCAACATTATTAGTAATTTTAATTTAATGTTGAAAATAGAGCTCTGCGCGGTGAACGCTAAGCCGTTAGGATGCCCCAAAACCGGCCGTAACATGTAAAAACTTGTTTTCTACTATTACATATTAAGTTGGCAATATCCTGCTAAAACATTTTTTTTAATGATTTTTCATAAAATGAGCCTATTGTTAATTAACAATTGTTTTTTAATTTCCGTTTTGTTTATACTTCAAGTCGGATAATTGTTAAACAAAGGCCACTAAAAGTATTTCACTTCATGAAGGCTTTATTATAACTATGCTGTATGAGATTATTACATTGCGATGTTTTTAATTGTTATTATCTATTAGTTATTTATTATTGAAGCTAACAATTTTCTTGTTTTTCTAGTCACTTTTTAAAAAAACTATTTACACTAATAAAAATACTTCAATAATTAGACTAACATAATAACATTCTAAAATATCAACTAACCAACTATTTACAATTCTGATCTATTTATATTAATCTGAATACTGTTGCAGCGTCTCCCAACCGTGAGAATTGAAACTGCTTATGGTGCATTCTCAGAAGTGTTGTTATTCCTATACCTGATACTGTGTAACTGAAGGCATCGCCTGCAAGTGGTTATCAGTGTATATAACAATTCCCCTTTTAAAAGAAACTGCAGCAACTTTTAAAGTCTTTGGTTGAATTGGAGTTTGACAGCTTCTTCTATGGTCTCATGGAGATGGATCTTCTTTTGGGCTTCAGGTTCCATAATCTCTGATAGACGGCGTCTCTGGACTTGGGAACTGATGATATTAGATGATAGCAACATTCGGTATTTATATTGGGTAGTTTTTGGAATGTGTATGGTAATCATGAGTTAGTATTTATTACGTTGGTAACGATGTATTTGTTTCCACATTTCACTATGATTGACAAGGGGTCAGAAACTGTTATCAGCCAATACTTTTGGTTGAGTTCTTCCACATTGTATTCCTTGGCAAGCAGCACAGAAGTCTAGCAAGTTGCTGGTAGTCATGTATGTTGTCTCAGGAACTGGGCTTCGGAGTTGCTATCAAAGGGGTACAGAAGGACATCGGAGCAGATCTGCGTATTAGTTTTCAGGTGTTTGCAGTTGTCCAGGTTTCAAAATGATACATACAATAATGATTCATGGTCAAGCGCAATGCATTTTTTAGTGGTTGGTAATAAGTGTGGAAGCCTGTTCAATTATCCAAAATTGGTATAGGGTACAGGTGATAGAGGATATATGTTTTAGGTTCAATTAAGAGAATTTTTACTACAATTATTTTTTCATCAGACTGATATGCTCCTAATTTGATTATATCAAAATAAATCAGTAAAGGTAAATTATTTTTTACTAAAGATCGAGAGATTTCTTGTAACGAGGTGATCAGATCTTGTGGGGTGATAATTGAGTTATGGAGTATCTTTCACATATTTATTAACAGCCTATCTAATGTAACTAACTCAGAATACCTCTTTTATGCTGATGATTTAAAGCTATTTAAAAACTATAAAATCGTTAGATGATTGTGTGGCCCTACAAAATGATCTTGATCATATACATAATTTGTGCTGTAGAAATATATTGTATTTAAATATTGGTAAATGTAAGGTCTTTAAATTTTTCAGAATAACAAATTTGATTAACTTCAAGTATACAATTAATGGACATGAATCAGAATGGGTAAATTCAAATTCTGATTTGGGTATAATTTTGAACAGTAAACGTAGCTTTGATTTATATTATGAAATTAATAACTCACTAAAACTCTTAGGCTTTATTAGCAGATTCTCACAAGGGTTTTCTTCTTTTAAATTAATGAACTTTCTTTACAAAAGTCTGGTCCGCTCAAAGCTTAAATATTTATCTAGTGTATGGTCACCTTATTATCTAACACATGTCTCAAATATTGAAACAGTTCAGAATAAATATATTAAGCTGCTAACTTTTAGAGTAAAGTTTCCTCTTTTCTATAATTATAGTGAGGCAAGACCTAGATTGGGCCTGGAACTCTTGAAGTCTAGAAGGGTAGAATTGGACATTTACTTTCTTTTTAGGTTAATTACTGGTTTGATAGACTGTTCATAATTGTTAATTTGACTGGTTTGAGGGTACCTGCTTGGCAAACAAGGGCTATGGAATTATTTGCAATTGATTTTCATCACTGCAATTATGGAGTATTCTCACCATTATCTAGAATTGCAACCAACGTCAATAAAGTGAATATAGACTCCTTTTTTATTCTTTTGCATGTTTAAAAAAAATGCTTTCCAATATTAATTTTAGTTAATTAGTCTTAAGATTATTATGTAATGTTGATTTTTAGTTGTAGCCTACATAAGTACATAAATGTAATTTAAATGCAAATATTATGTGATTTAATGGGTATTTATACCCGTAAATAAACAAATACATTTTTAAATGGGCGAAGGTGATTGCATCCAAAATGTCATTGACAAACTTTTCTAAAAAGACATAACTTTCCATTAGCGATTCGCACACGCTAATCGTTTTTATCTGTCCGTAAAACTCTATCGCGCTTGGTATGTTGTTAATTGATTTTTAAATGTCTTTAATATCACTGATAAAAGTTTCCTAGTGTATTTGTAATTTGCGGATTGTGCGGTTGAAAGTTTTAATTACAGATGTAGTTACGTCACGCGTTACTTTTATTATACAGTCGTTGAAGTATTCTCCGTCAAAAGCGTCTAGATTAAGTAATCGATTTCCAGACAGTACCAATGCCATTCAATATGGATATGAATAACTATGGTTTAGTTATTGCGATTATCTCCTTGTATTTTCGGTTTACGGCGTTGACGATTTGTTTTAGAAGGCTAATGTGTGTTTGAATGTCAAATTTAGAAGCTAAAATTCTAGGTTCAGGTACTTCAGATGTGTCTATTAATTCAGAGAGAATTTTCTCGTTGTTCGGAATATAAATAAAAAATGGAAAATGTAATATCTTTCTTGAAAAAATACTTAATATAACAACATTGCCTTTCCAGAGAGTTGCAGGACTGTTAGAGGGGGACATGTGCCTGAGGCAGAATAGTTTAGCCCTGACCTTTAGGCAATGAGAGAAGAACTACATGCCCTCAATGACCTTATCCAGAAGTCTGACTGTCCTTTGCTGAAGGAGGACATGAGGTTATGTAGGCAAAATTACAGACGTGCAATAGTGGAAGCCAAAAGGAAAGCAAACACTGACTACATAAATGGTTCGATAATCCCTGTAAGGTTGCGTGGGAGGTTATAAATATCAATAGGAAGGGTCCTGGACAGGGGATAACATATAATGTGAATGTAGAAGAGAGTGACCTAAATGATTTCTTTGCAGAGGTGGCGGAGACACTCGTGTCGGCTTTACCACAGTCTAATCTTTCTCATCAATGGTACCTGGAGCATTCCACCGAATTCTTCCGCAGAGTAGGTTCGAAAGGCTACTTTCATTGAGGCCAGGGATGTAATAGAATGATAGAATAAAAAAGAAACATAGTAAAGACATTTATGACTTAAACATAATTTTAATCAAATCTATGAAAAACATTCTTATTGTACCCCCAACAAAGTTATATAAGGCCTGCAACTATAGGCCTATCTCATTAATATCTATTTTATCAAAAATATTTGAGATCCTGTAATGAAATCAAATGTGCGATTCTTTTTTTTTCCACTCGTGCGCGCCCTTCCTGCCCGAAACATGTGTGTTAAGCTCATAAATATTTTCATTATTTTTGAATTAAATCGCGAAATTAATTCCCAAAAAAGTAGTAGGCTGTTTTTAACATACACTTACTTAATACAGTTTAAGCTAAAATTTGTTAGAAAATGTTATTCTTTTTATAGAACTATAAAAAATACGTGTAAATATCAGTTGCAGTTTTTACAGTTTTTATGAACTTGGTGACTTCGGGAGCGGACCATCTACATGGATGGATTCTAGAATTAAATAAAACAATTGTTTTGGGGATAAACAGTTTTTATTTTAATTACTTATTTTAATTAAGTGTTTTTAAAGCAGAGGATTTTTGCTGCTGAATTGAGTAGGTAGCTTTTCCTTTTTTTAATATTATATAGTTTAAAGTGTTTATTGTTTTTTGTTATTTTTAAACATGACTTCACTGAATTGCTCGAAATGCAACAAGGACTGTATTTTGAAAGCACGACCAAAAGAAGATGAAATCTTTGGAGACCTCTGTGACGCCTGCAAGGGAGTTTTTTGTAAAAGTTGTGCCTCCTTATCAACAAATGAAGCACATGTGGTGATTATGTCACAGAGGATGATCCTGTTCTATCGTCATGATTGTAAAGGACGTTTAAAAAGTTTATCGCTTTTGAAAAACCTAACAATAGGTTTAGATAAATTTAAAGTTCAGTGTAAAAATAAGGAATATATAAATCAGATCAATGAGAAACACAAGGACGAAATCGAAGAACTGGAGCGAAAAATAGAAACTCTTGTTAGGAAAAACAAAGAAAAAGATGCCCATATGGAAAGACTTAAAAGAACAACAGTTGATTTTGAAGGAGATGCTGCGGAAATTGAAGAACAGATGAATGCAAAGATCAAAAAGAACTTGGACACTTCGGCGCAACCAAACAACAAAGAGATTATTTTAGACAGAGACAAGAATGGTCGTTTACAAGAAGAACTGAAAGATAGCAGAAGTGTTACTAAAACTCTTGGGACTAAGATAGCAGACCTTACATCTACAAATAAAAACATCAACGACGCCTTGAAGACAATGGAGAAAGATAACAAAATCTACTTTGAAGAGTTAAAGAAACTTCGTCAAGAACTGAAGAACTCGAGAGCTGTAAATGAAGAACTACTAATGAACTTGAGGAGTAAAGAGCCAATCAACGTATTACAACGAAACACAAACTCTTTGCAGCAAGAACTACTGGAAACATCAGAGGAAATTCATCACAGCAGAAGTGTCAAAGCACAGAAGCCACAAATCTCCACTGCCGAATAATTCTCAGTAAGCCTGTGAGAACTTCCATCAAAAAACATCAAATTTTATTAACGGGAGAAGATACTTGGGGTTTCTTGTATTTATTTAAAAAATTCACTGAGAATAGATTTGATATCAACTGTCAAAGAACCAAATCTCGCTTTTTAGAAGACTTGAAGATTGCATGGCTTTTTTAAAAAAAAATTACAAAGAATGATTGGGTTTTTATTTTCATGGGAACGCTAAATGCTACTAAGGGCAGGAAAATTGATGTTAAGAGATTAGACGACTTATTGAGTGCTACTTCAAATACAAATATAATTATTATTAGCCTTGCACTCAAGTTTCACCGACCTGTTAATAGGTTTATTATGGACCACAATTCTAGTATAGATGCAACGATTCGAAAATACGAGCATAGTGTATTTTTGCCCCTATCATTATTATGTCAACAATTGTCTGCAATCTCTCCCCAGGAAGGTCTCATCAACTATCTAGCTACATATGTTCGGAAAACCCAACTTCACACAAAATGGATATTTTCAAAAAGAAATGAGTTCACCATTCAGAACATAGATGTCAATCAGGCAACCTCAGATACTTTTAGGGGAATTCGAATCAAAATTCCAGAGATATCTACGGCAATCAAAGCGTGTAATTACGACATAACATTAACTGGGGCGAGCGTGGCGCGAATGGCTGCGTGTTTGCTGTTCTGCGCTCAAGGTCTCTGGCTCGATTCTGACCTACGGCAGACTTTGTTAAGAATACAAAATTCGCTCGCCTTTTGATGGGTTGGTGGTTGCGCGCTTCATCAATAATATGCTAAAATCACTTCTCAAATAGCGTCGTTCGGATTCGACGATAAACTGTAGGTCCCATATACCTGCGTAAATTACAGCTAAGAAACACAGGCATATGCGAGAGGTAAGCAGAAATCCAGCAGTGGATGAAAAGGCTATTGATGAATACTAACAGAAACGTGGCTGTCTGAAGCAATATCGAGCACTGAAATATATTTAGAATTGGGTTGTCAACGTGGGGGTGCAGTTCTTGTCACTGTACGTGCTGAACTCAAGGCTGAATCTTTAGCATCCTCTTCTTCAGCGGAACACTTCGAGGATCAGTAGGTGATGGTCAGACTTGACGGTATAACCATGGTAGTGGGTGCTGTTTATTTTCGTCCAGACTCTTGCCCTGATGCATACAGACTTTTCGTGGACAGAATGGAGTTGTTTAAGATAACTTATAATAACTGTCAATTTGTAATAACCGGAGACTTCAATTTGCCTCAAATAGGGTGGGAGCGTGAGGACTGCCAGTTGATACGGAGAAACATAGGGAATCATCAATCCTCGAAAATTTTATTAAATGCTCCTTTTTACTTGGAATTACAACAGATGAATGACATAGCAAATCCAAATGTCGACATTTGGATTTGATCCTGTATGATGTGGATAAATCAATACAAGTCTCAGCTAGCAGAGACCGTTAATTCAAATTCAAAAAATATTTATTGTGCAACATTCAGCATAAGAAACATAGAATAAGAAAGCACAAATACACACAAAAGGACAAGGTACACTGTCCCCAGTGATCTCTATAACCTATCCCTGCCATGTAAACTTGATCCTAATCACCCCGCATTAGAAGTATCTATTTGCCTAGATTTCCCTGCACCTCTCAATAATAGGAAAAATATAACTGCTTATAACTTCAAACTTTCTGTACTCTAATCTTCAAAGAGAATCTAAATATCTTATTGATCTTAATTTTCTATTGAACATAACCAACACCGAACACATGATACCTCAGAACATAAAGTATTTCTGGTCATATGTTAACTCACTGAGGAAGGATAATAGCATTCCCATAATTCTCCACTACAATGGACACATTCTGGAATCCTTGAAAGATATAGTTACATATATATATATATATATATATATATATATATATATATATATATATATATATATATATATATATAGTTACATTCCTCCTGTCATCTAAACGTAACGTGTGCATGTCCGCTCCCGACCTTTTTTTGAATTTTCTCCAGTTTTAAGTGGAAAGTTAATAATAAATCTTACGCCAATAAATGGATAAAATTTTGCAACTTCGGATGCGCTAATTTTGTCACCTGGATGATTTTTAAAACATTAATAAATAGAGGATTAGTGAAATAATAACACATTTCCAATTGATTTTGTAAACAAACAATTTTTTCTGTTACAAAATATTTGCCTCTTTGGTGAATGCGCTCCGCGTGCTCGGATCACCGAATTTCACTTGACGTGTATTTGGACAGGGCCGAACTTAAAACTTTTTTAGTGTTTGTTCCTTTAAGGATAGTGCGTAACATTTTATTGTAATGATGAGATGTAAAATATGTAATACGGACGATGCTAAAGTGCCTCTGTGGCCGTGTGGGATTTGCGATGACAGATATTGTTCTTTGTGCGCTAAGCTCAGCGCTTCGGAGGTGCGATGTATGGAGCTAAAAAAACTGCGCGTTCTCTGCTTTCTATGTGTAGATTGTCGGTCAGATGTAAAAAAAAGATCGGAGCTTAATGTTGAGAAGATTTTAATTCAGGTGAAGAATGAGATTATGGGGGAACTGAAGAGTATTAATATGGTAAAACAAACGCCTCAGATGGAAGCACTGGCTGTTGAAATTGGTTGTTTGAGTGAAAAAGTGTATCAATTAAGCAAAGTGCAGAATGAAATGCTGGGTGAAGTTCGCCCTAGGCTGGAGCATATTGAGAGCAGTTTAGAATCGGCTCAACTTGCCAAAACCGAATCAGGGTCATTTGCAAATGCTGCTAAGAAGAAACAAACTGTGGTAGTCAGACCAAAAAATCCTTCCCAAAGTGTTGATGCTACAAAGGGAGATTTGTTGCAAAATGTGAACCCCATTGAGGAGAATATTGCAGTACAGTACTTAAAAGGTACAAGTAAGGGTGGAATGGTGCTTAACTGCCCCACCAAAGAGGATGCTGAAAAATTTAAGCAGATTATTTCAGATAAGTTACCAGAGAAATATGAAGTTAGTTCCCTAGGAAGTTTCCAACACCGTATCCGAATTTCAGGTATGTCTGAAAGATATGAAGATCAAACATTATTAAAATTGCAAAAGGCAACAGAATCAATCAGTTTTTTGTCAGAATGAAGATCTTAAAGTATTAAGTATAAAACCTTTAAAAAATAAGCCCAAAATATTCCAGAGTATTATTCAGTTGAATCCTAGCATTTATAAGAAGGCCATGGACAGTGGTTTTTTGTTTGTGGGCTATGATCACTGCAAAGTCTTTGATGGTCTTGAGGTTAAGAGATGCTTCCGGTGCTGTGGTTATCATCATATGGCAAGTGCTTGTGATAATGATATATGTTGTCCTAGGTGTGCTAAAAATCATGAACTAAAAGAGTGTAAGGAAACATCTTTAACTTGCGGTAATTGTGTAAAAGCCAACCAGAGATCTAATAACAAAGTGGAAACTGACCATGCAGCCTGGGACTATCGTTGCCCAACATATAAACAAAAACTAGAGGATTTCAAAGTGCAAATGTTTAAATAGCAATTACATGAGAAAACTGATGGTAATTTTTATGTGGCACATGTAAATATTAGATCCCTTCTCCCTTCATTTACTGACATTAAAGATTTGCTGCTGCATGAAAGGTTCCTAATTTTTGCAGTTACTGAGACATGGTTAGACCCAGAATACCCAGATCAATTGGTGGATGTTCCAGGTTATCAGCTTTTTCGTGCAGATAGGCCAAGCAGAGGAGGTGGAGTTTGTATATATGTGTCTGCATCCGTAAAGTGTTCAATAATTGATGTGTCAGCAATGTGTGATGGAATATCCCCAGTTGAACAACTCTGGATTGAGGTAGTTTTTAAAAATATAAAAATATTAGTTGGTGTTTTATATAAACCACCCCTAATAAACTATAAACAAATAAGCTGCATTGAAAATGTCTTATCTAGTTTATCGCCATCCTATAACTACTGTATTCTAATGGGGGATTTAAATATAAACTTTTCTGCTAAAGATCCACAGTGTAAATATTTGGACTCGTTGTTAAGCATGTCTGGCCTAAATCAGGTCATTAATGAGCCCACTCGATTAACTAGAGACTGTAGTAGTTTAATTGATATTATTTGTGTTGATAATGAGGTGGATATAATAAAGTCTGGGACCATTGAAATGTTTACTTTAACTGATCATAGATTAGTTTATTCAGTCTTAGATTTAGAGGCCCCAAAGGCCAATGCAAGGGTGGTCACTTACAGGGATTTCCATTCTTTTGATAAACAACTTTTTGATCTGGAAATGCAACAACTTAATTATGAAGACGTAATGAATCAGGAGTCTTTGGATTCAAAGATTAATACTTTTAACAAACAGCTTACTGACATATTTGACCGACATGCTCCTATCAAAACTGTGAAAATCAATCGTAAATATAAATCTTACATTACTGATACAATAAAAGAAATCATTAAATTAAAAAATAACGCATTTAATAAATATAAAAGAACTCGGGATATTACACATAGGCATTGCTATCTTGATCTTAAGAACTACCTATCTTTTGAATCCGTAGCGAAAAAAAAGCCTATATGACTTTTGAGTTGAATAACTCCAATAAAAATTCTAAAAAGTTGTGGTCCAAAATTAGTTTATGGAACACTCACTCTAAGATTGGATATGAAATTCCTAATCATTTAAGGGATGCACACTCTATAAGTGATCACTTCGCTAGCATAAGCCAAACAGCTCACCCGGTGAATGATGTACTGGTTGAGTCTCTGAGGTCCACAAGATTGCATGACGAGAATACTTTTGCCTTTAAAAATGTATCAGAATACGATGTATATCAGGCTTTTTCTAGGATAAAGTCGAAAAGTATGGGTGTTGATGGTTTGAGCTATAATATGATATTGTTCAGTATTAATCATATAGTTCCGATGGTCACTAACTTGTTTAACTTGTGTCTGCACACTGGAAATTTTCCTACCTTGTGGAAAACCTCCATTATTAAACCACTGCCAAAGAACCCTAAGATAGAAACCCTTGCAGAGTTAAGACCTATCTCTCTCCTTCCAATTTTTGCCAAAATGTTGGAGTTACTCATTTGTGATATGATTAAGGAATATTTGTATGATAAGGATATTCTTCCTGGAGTTCAGTCTGGATTTCGCAAGGGTCATGATACTGCATCAGCCCTTACTAATGTTACTACCAATATTTCTAGAAATATGGATGATGGCAAAGTATCCTGCTTGGTTTTACTGGATTATAGCAAGGCGTTTGACCTGATTAATCACCAAATGCTAATTGCCAAGTTTTCATTTTTTGGCTTCTCGGAACAAGTGTGTTTATGGTTTTCTAACTATCTTTCTTCTCGACTACAGTTGGTGGAGCTGGATGGTGCAAGATCTGAGGCTGTGATGACAGGCATGGGTGTGCCGCAGGGAAGTGTACTGGGTCCACTCTTGTTTAATATGTACACGTCGGACCTGCCCAATCAGGTTAGGTCTTGCACGGTCCAACTCTATGCTGATGATACCCAGCTCTTAGCTGGTTTTGCCCCTGAGGAGGCCAGTTCGGCTATGCAACAGGTCAATGAGGATTTGGAGAGAGTATTTATTTGGTCTGTTGATCATGGTTTAGTCTTAAATGCGAAGAAAAGTAATTACTTAATATTGGGGTCATCTGCACTTAGGAGTAAGTTTTACCTTTGTAACTTTGTAGATTTGCATATTGATGGGTCCTTGCTGCCACCTGTTGAGTCTGCAAGAAATCTCGGAGTCACTTTTGATGTAAATTTAAATTTTGAATTACACACAAGGAAGAAACTTACTTCAGTGTATATTAAACTAAAAAGCTTACATTCTTTAAAGTACATTTTGCCAGAAAAAACCAAACTGTTGCTAATTGAATCACTTATTTATCCACTACTTGATTACTGCAGTGTTGTTTATTTTAATTATTTAAGTAATGAATTTCAAAGAAAAATTCAATTAGCTCAAAATACGTGCATCCGCTTTGTCTACTGCATAAACAAATTTGATCATATAACACCAACCTATGTTGGAAATAATATCTTAAAATATAGCTATCGTACAACACTTCATTTTGGTGCTTTTGTGTTCAGGATATTTAGGTCGAGATGCCCGGGATATCTCTGGAACCATATAGTTGCTAGGCAGGACATACATCAGCTGAACCTTAGAAATGTTATTAGATTTAGTATACCTCAGCTACTCAACTCTGATGTTTTTAATTTAATTATTGATAATTCATATGCTTCTTTCAAAATGAAATACAAGAAGTTATTACTCCAAAAAATGCAACAACAGAGTTGGGTTGGTTAGTTAAGTTTTTTATAGTTTCTGTTTATCATCTTGTTTGTTTCTGGTGTAGGTGGCATGGAAGAACGCTCTGCGAATGTCACCCTTTATGTAATTGTAATTGTATACTTTATATAATTATTACATAATAAACGTCTTTCTTTCTTTCTTTCTTTGTTTCTTTCTATATAGTGAATGGCTCTGCAGAACAATATTGTTATGTGGATCATAATGAGCAATATCCTGAGGAGCCCATGGCAGAGTAACTGGGAAACTTTGGCAACTCACTGTTTCACTAAAACTGAAGCCCTGGACTCCATTGACTCATATATTCCAACAATCCTTCGACTGTTCTAGTTTTCCGACAGCTTGGGAACAATCTAGACTATTTCCAATACATAAAAGTGGAAATAAAAAGGGTATTAAAAACTATCGCGGAATATCCCTTATATGAATAATTCCTGAGGTTTTTGAAGCAATTTTGACTGACGAGATATTCAACACATATAAGAATATCATAGCTGCAGAACAACATGGATTTTTTAGTGGATGATCAACAACTACCAACCACGCTGTATTTCAAGACTACTTGGTGCGGAATATGGAAACTAAATCGATGTGATATACACTGATATATCAGAAGCCTTTGACAGCGTTCCCCATAAACTTTTGTTATACAAATTAAACAATATTGGAATCTGTGGTCGATCTCTAAGGTGGATTGCTTCATATTTGCAGAATAGGAAACAGCGGGTTAAATTATTTGGAGAGGAGTCACATGAAGTGGAAGTAAGATCAGGTGTTTCTCAGGGGTCACATCTTAGACCGATTTTATTTTTGATTTTTATTAATGATGCTGGATCTGTATTTTAGAAATGTAGATGCTTATTGTATGTTGATGACTTGAAGTTTTTCTCGGTTGTATCAACAGTACAAGACTGCGAGGATATACAAAAGAACTTAGTAGCCTCGTTGGTTGGTGTAAAAGCAACAGATTAAAACTCAACATTGAAAAATGTAGAACTATGAAATTTTATAAATGCTGAACTCCTATTTTGTATAGTTACAATATCGACGACAAAATGATGGCAGCTGTTAATGAGTATAACGACTTAGGAGTGCTGTTTGATCATGAGCTAAACTTTAATAAGCATATTGATAACATTATTTTAAAAGGTTTTAGAATGCTTGGCTTCGTGAGGCGTACATGTGAAAATAACACAAAAGCTGTTCAGTGCTTGCATAATAGTCTTGTTCGGAGTGTTCTCGAATCCAACTCTATTATATGGAACCCTTTCTATCAGTGCAATATTCAAAGAGTGGAACTCATGCAGAATAAGTTTGTGCAATGGTTATATTTTTGTTCAAATTATTGAACATATTAATCAACTCTACAGAATTGCTCAACTTTATCCAATCAAATGTTCCAGTTAGAAGCAGTCTCACGAGACGGTTATTTTCCGAGGGCTTCCACCGAACTAATTATGATTTATCCCGCTTTTCAGATCGCATTCTCAAAATTATAATAACAATTTCTCCGAGATTGATTTGTTTAACTATAATCTAGAAACTTTGAAAAGAAAATTGTCATTACTGCTTCTATAAATTTAAGTAATACTAATGTTTGTTAGTGTTGATTCTTATTTGTGTATTTTTCTTTTAGGATTGTATGTTTATATTTACTTAGTATTATGTGTAATATCAACTCTATTTTTAAACAAAATTTTATTATTGTCGATTTATGACCTTTTATATTGTTTTATGACTTATGTATATGTATAGATTTTGTTTTGATATTCTATTTGGAGCTTGCTCGATTTATGATGCTCATGTATATGTATAGTAGATCTTGTTTCGAAATACTATTTGGAGCTTGCTCTGTAATGTACGTACTGAATAAATAAATTACTTTGAATCGAATGGTATATTTACAGATCAGCAGTTTGGCTTCAAGAAGGGTAAGTCAACCGTAATGGCCATGAATAGGCTGTGTGAGGGTATAGTTGGGGGCTTTGAAGTGGGGGATTTTGTGGGTGCTGCCTTCTGTGACCTCTCCAAGGCGTTCGACTGTGTCTTGCATGACATCCTATTGGGGAAGCTGGAGTATTATGGAGTGGGGCCATCAGTTTACAATTTGATCTCACAGAGACGACAGGTGACTTTCTTTCTGGGATGAGTATCGGGGGAGAGAGTTATGGGGCATGGAGTCCCCCAGGGTTCAATCCTAGGCCCTGGTTTACATCCAACCAACTAAGTCTCAATCTGTAGAAGACAGCAGGTAATTTTCTCACTAAGGCAACATGGGCTGGCCAACAATCCAGAGCAGGTCAGGTTTCCTAGAGTCACTCTGGACCCTAAGTTCACTTTCGAAAACCATTTCAACATCATCCAAGAGGGTTAGAATTGTTTTAGAAGACTAATGTGTGTTTGAAGTTTAGAAGCTAAAATTCTAGGTTCAGGTACTTCAAATGTGTCTATTAATTCAGAGAGAATTAATCGTTGTTCGGAATAGCTTCTTTCAGTCTTTTCAAATCTGTCTGATCTGAAAGGTTTAATCTGTCAAAATTTATTTTGGAAATTTGGTTTGTAGAAAGATTTCATTTGACAATTTGGAAGGGGCCATTGAATTTATTTTGACTTTTGTCCTCGATTTGAGATTCTTTGATATATACCTTGTCACCAACTTCATAACTGGGTTGTTTGTCAGAAATGATTTTGGATTTTTTTTTCGAATATCAATTCGTGCGATTCTGTAATAACTTTCTATTTTCTTATTCAGATCTCTAATGTACTTTGGAATGAGTTGTTTTTGGCTGTATAAAGTTTCTGGAAGCCGACTGGATGTATGGCTGAAGATAAACATGGGTTTTATTTTTATATAATTTAAATATAAATAAATCTATATGGTGTGTGGTCGTGTGTTTGTCGTTCGTCCGTTTATGTTGTTTTAAAGTTGTTAGTGGACCTAAATAATTATGTGTCTGGTGTTGAAGTATTGGTAAAATTCTGTACTACAGGATTAGCTAACTTTTTTTTTATTATAACAACATTTAGCCAAGAAAAGTGGAAAATATCTATATAAATTGACCTATTTGACTTGGGCAGATCAGAAAAAAAACTAAAATTAAAATAAATACCTATATTTTAAATTTTTTATAGCCGGCTGATATATTATCTTTTTTCATTGTTCCCATTGTTAACTGTGGAATAAAAATTTTGTAAAATTTAACATTGGGAATAAATCATTCCCCCGTTCATCACTAATCCGGAACTCTGTAACTTATAATGCTAAGAAGATTTTTAATCATTTGCCAAATTGTATACGATCCAAAGAAAATATCATAACTTTCAAGAAAGCAGTTAAGGCTTTATTGCTGAGCAAAACTTGTTATTCAATTAATGAGATCCTTCAAGATCGTATCTAAACTGTGTATTTATTGGCTTAGTATTGAGTACGGTTGGCTGTAACTTGTGTTGTGTGGCCTTTATGCTTTACAGCATCTTTTGTTTTTTTGTTTGTATGTCGTTAGTCTTAATTGTGTATTGTATTTTTTTTAAATCTGTAATTTGTATTACCTCAGCTTTGTCAGTGAGAATCATTCATTAGACAAATAATGTTTATTTTGACTTGACTGACTTAGGAGAATTTTGTATATTTGGATTTTAAAAATTAATGTTATTTAGTTTTACCTCACTTCTGTTCACATTTCTCGTATGTTTGTGCACCTTGTTAATTTATTTTTGTATAACATTTTATTATTTGAATTGTATTTGTAAATTATAACAAATTTATGAGAATGTCTATGTTTCCCTTTTGCTAATATTGCTAGTCATATGCACATGTTATTCAATTTATATTTTACCTAGTTTTATCATTTACAGTAGGCTAAAATTTTATTGTAATTATGACATATCTATGAAAATATATATTTTCTCTAGACAAATAAATATTATTATTATTATTATTATTATACGTTATAGCAAATCACAGTGTAAGGAAGAATATTAAATGGGTGTTCATTGGCATTTTCGGCTTTGTGTACTAGGATCATCTCTGTTAGGGTCGCATGAAACCGTTCAAGTGATCCATTTGACTGCGGATGACTAACGCTGGAAAAAGTTAATTTTGTCATAAAGTTCGCAAGTATATCCTCAAAGGATGCCCAAATGTTGCAAGAATAGTGTGTTCACGACTGTTAAAGCTTTCTTATCCGATAAAGGATAAACCTGCATGAACTTCGTTAGTTCATCTCTAATCGTGAGAGCATAATTATTAACGGGATTCGGAAGAGATCGATATTAATCCGAATGAATGGTCTTTTCGAGGTTTCAGTAATTACAACGGATGTACTAAGGTTTTTTTGGACAACATTTAACTTTTTGGCACATCTCACTATTGTGGAACGTGGTCTTTGTTTACTTTAGTTATCTTGATACTTGAAATTGATATTGTTTGCTTTTGTTTTATAGTCAAATAAAAAAAATTGTTGAATTAAAAGTTATAAACAGATAAGATCTCATCTTTATTTTCCACTACTTTCACCATAAATATAGTAATATCAATAGGTTATGGGCCCAGTACACGCGTAATTTATTCGAAATAGTGGAAGAACGAGAAGAAGGCAATTTTCGGGTAGAATTCTGAAAATTAGTAAATTTCGGTATGGTTAATCTTGTTCTTCATTCAAAGCAAATCAAATCAAATATATTACGGATTTATTTACATCACAACAGGATACAGATTTAGTTTCTAATTAAGTATATGTATGCATTTACAGTTTACTGCACCTAAAGAACTAAATCTCCGTATGTGCAAAAATCACAAAGTTAATAAAAGTAACTAATTTTACTTATAATTATATGACACAGAAATTCGAAAGTGGTGAGTAGTTTGTAACATGTGATATAGCTAAATTCACAATAGATATCTAAATAATACATTGAACTTAACACAATTTGTGGCTACGAATATTCTACAACTTTTGGCGAATTTTTTCTGATTAAGTATATTTTTGATATCTAAGGGAAACAGATTATAAATTTTTGGCACTAAGTAGTTTATTGATCTAATATTAATATTGGTGATACTAGTAGTTATTATTAAATTTCTATTAATACTGCTGCGAGTTTCATGAGAATGATTTACATAATTTCTTAGACAACTGTTTTTATGGACAAAGACAGCTGTTGATAACACATATAATGATCTTACATTTAGTATATCTGCACAATATAACAAGTGATCTAAAACTATTTTTTGGGTTTTTCCGCCTTAGAAAATTGGAAAAAAATAAAATATAATTACCCTATAAATTGAATAGATAGTCTTAAGTTCTGGGTCCACTATGAAGGTACCCGAGGAACGACACTGAAAAATGTTTGTTTTCTGGAAGTTTCGAGGGAAAGTCTACCCCCGTCTTCAGCAAACCTACAAATAAAATACTAAAAGCAGAATATTTCTTATGTTTCGTATCAGAAATATAACCAGAATGTCTAATCTCTGACAAAATGTCAATGAATGTCAATTTAAGGTGTTATTTTTAATTGTTAGAATAAGGTGCGAAATAGGTGTACCTAGAGTATGTTCGTTTTAATTTATTGTATTTTGAGGTGTCCTTTTTCTACTTCAGTATTTAGCAAATTTAACCAAGTGTTATTAAAACTAACGGAACAAGATGCTACACAATTATCTTTATTTAATAATATTAAGGCACTTTCTTTTACTTTACGTTTTTTGGAACATGGTTCTTTTGCTAAAATACTAGAAGCATTCCATTTAATTTTATGATTGTTATCTAGTGCATGTTGGCAAATGTTTGATTTTTGAAATTCTCTTGAAATTCTCTATTTTTTATGTATGTTTGATGTTCTTTAATTCTTTTGGCTAATGGCCTAAAGGTTTCACCTATGTAAAATTTATTGCATTGACACGGAATTTTATAAATAACATTTTTTGTATTTTCTTGTTCATTGCTAGGTTTTGTTTTTGTAAATTTACTTCTAAGTGTATTTTGTGTTTTAAAGATCGTTCTGATATTAAAACGTTTACCTATTCGTTTTATTTTTTCTGATAAATTAGGTATGTATGGTATAAAGAGGTTTGTAATTGGTCTATTTTGGATTTTTTTGTCTTTTGGATTTTCAAATTCATAAAAACATTTTTCAACGAAATCATTAGGATAATTGTTTTGATTTAAAACATCTTTTATAACATTTTTTTCTTTAATAAAATTTTGATCTTTGCAAATTATTTTTGCTCTATCATATAGACTTTTTACAACTCCCTTTTTAACCATGATTGGATGATTTGAGTAAAAATTTAAGTATCTGTTTGTGTGTGTAGGTTTTCTGTATACTTTTGTTTCAAAACTGTTTATGCCTTTTTTGATAAGTATGTCTAAAAATGGAAGTTGTTGGTCTGTTTCTTTTTCAATAGTAAATTTAATTGTTGGTTCTTTGGTGTTAATATGATATAAAAAATTATTTAAATGTTGATCGTCATGTTCATAGATACAAAAAATGTCATCAATGTATCTCCACCAAATAAGTGGTTTATGATCGAAATTTTGAATATAATTTAACTCAAAGTTTTCCATAAAAATATTACTTAGTAAAGGAGATAAAGGAGACCCCATAGCCATGCCAAAATTTTGTTGGTAATATTCGTTTTTGTATTGAAAATAAGTGGTTTTTACACAAAAAGTTAGTAATTCTAGAATAGTATTAATGTTTAATGATGTACGTTCACTAAGATTGTTATCATTTTCAGTTTATTTCTTACTATGTTTAAAGTTTTATCTACAGGTACATTTGTAAAAAGACTAACGATATTATATATGTGTAAAAACCACTTATTTTCAATACAAAACCGAATATTACCAACAAAATTTTGGCATGGCTATAGGGTCTCCTTTATCTCCTTCACTAAGTAATATTTTTATGGAAAACTTTGAGTTAAATTATATTCAAAATTACGATCATAAACCAATTATTTGGTGGAGATACATTGATGAGATTTTTTGTATCTATGAACATGACGATTAACATTTAAATAATTTTTTATATCATATTAACACCAAAGAACCAACCATTAAATTTACTATTGAAAAAGAAACAGACCAACAACTTCCATTTTTAGACATACTTATCAAAAAAGACATACACAGTTTTGAAACAAAAGTATACAGAAAACCTACACACACAAACAGATACTTAAATTTTTTATCATCATGGTTAAAAGGGGAGTTGTAAAAATTGCAAAGATCAAAATTTTATTAAAGAAAAAAATTTTATAAAAGATGTTTCAAATCAAAACAATTGTCCTAATGATTTCGTTGAAAAATGTTTTTATGAATTTGAGAATCCAAAAGACAAAAAAATCCAAAATAGACCAATTACAAACCTCTTTATACCATACAGACCTAATTTATCAGATAAAATAAAACGAATAGGTAAACGTTTTAACATCAGAACGATCTTTAAAACACAAAATATACTTAGAAGTAAACTTACAAAAAAAAACCTAGCAATGAACAAGAAAATACAAAAAATGTTATTTATAAAATTCCGTGTCAATGCAATAAATTTTACATAGTTGAAACCTCTAGGCCATTAGCCAAAAGAATTAAAGAACACCAAACATACATAAAAAATAGGGAATTTCAAAAATCAAACATTTGCCAACATGCACTAGATAACAATCATAAAATTAATTGGAATGCTTCTAGTATTTTAGCAAAAGAACCATGTTCCAAAAAACGTGAAATAAAAGAAAGTGCCTTAATATTATTAAATAAAGATAATTGTGTAGCATCTTGTTCCGTTAGTTTTAATAACACTTGGTTAAATTTGCTAAATACTGAAGTCAAAAAAGGACACCTCAAAATACAATAAATTAAAACGAACATACTCTAGGTACACCTATTTCGCACCTTATTCTAACAATTAAAAATAATACCTTTAAATTGATATTCATTGACATTTTGTCAGAGATTAGCCATTCTGGTTATATTTCTGATACGAAACATAAGAAATATTCTGCTTTTAGTATTTTATTTGTAGGTTTGCTGAAGACGGGGGGTAGACTTTCCCTCAAAACGTCCAGAAAACAAACATTTTTTAGTGTCGTTCCTCGGATACCTTCATAGTGGACCCAGAACTGAAGACTATCTATTCAATTTATAGGGTAATTATATTTTATTTTTAATTTTTTTCCAATTTTCTAAGACGGAAAAACCCAAAAAATAGTTTTAAACCATGAATCCGCCACTAAAATTTCGTAATTATAACAAGTGAGTTGAGTAGAATTAATTTTTCCTATGAAGGGTCTTTAAAATAAAGTTTTGAACAACACTCAATGATTGTAAAGCGTTTTTGTACAGGCCTCTCCAAACCACCACCCCATATCTTATCAGGAGTTCTACCAGTGCTTTATATAGTAAAATCAGTAGTTTTTTTATTGAGGATTTCTCTTAAAATAAAAAATCGATGAATTAATATTCTTATACTTTTTGTAAGTTTTAAAATATACGGCCCCCACTTAATATGCTTGTCAATGACAATTCCAAGGTATTTTGTCGAGTCGACTTCAGCAATTGGAGCATCTAAATTTTTTATGCTGAGTTCCTTAAATGATGGACGATTTGATGAAGTATGTGAGAATGCAATGTAATTCGCTTTAGTGGTGTTTAGTGTAAGTTTAAAAGTGTCAAGCCAATTTTTAATAGCCGCAATTCCATTAATGGACAACTCCTTCATCTGATCCCAACTATGACCTTCAAAGATAACAGCCGTGTCATCAGCATAAGATATGATATTGCTACCATCTATATTCATACGTGTTTAAGAATTTATGTATGAGATAAAAAATATGGGGCCTAAGACTGTTCCCTGTGGAATGCCAACTTTTATGGTCAGTGGACTACTCTGAGACACCTATTTTTAACACTTGTTGCCTTCCATCCAAGTAACTCCTGAAGAATCCAACACAGTACCCCTAACTCCATAAGTATCCAGAGCATTGAGAAGCAAGTCATGGGTACTGTGTCAAATGCCTTCACCAGATCCGAGAAGACTGCTAGGCATTTCTTGTTTTTGTCAAGATTAGATGTTATTTGGCTAGTTAATTCATACATGGCATTCTCAGTACTCACACCATTTCTAAATCCTAATTGTCAACTTGATAGAACATTATTGCTTTGAAGAAAATCAACTAGTCTTTGCTTAAGGCACTTTTCAAGAATTTTGAAGAAATTGTTGATTACACTTATAGGCCAGTAGTTAGATATGATTGTTTTATCACCTGCTTTGTAAATTGGGGTAACCAATCAAGTTCTGAATTTACTCGGAACTCTACCAGTTTTAAAAATTGTATTTATAATATGTGTTAGAGGATCTATTATAAACCTATGAGCAAATTTAGTTTTGATGTCAATACCACCTAAACCAGGAGCACAGTTATTTTTAAGACAGTTTATATGGGTAGTTAACTCATTTTTGTTAAGTGGCTTTAAAAACCATTGATAATAGGATCAGTTCTAAAGTCATCTGTGGGATTATTAATATTCTTATACATTTCCAGTCCAATATTGATATAATAATCATTGCAAGAGTTTGCCATATCAGTTCCGTTAGGAAAATTAATACCATTGTTCTGTATAGCTATCCTTTTGCTAGATTTAGTTTCACATTCATCTGTGACTTCAAAAATTATCCTGTATATTTCTTTAACATTGTTCTTATTGTTTTCTATTTCCAATTTATAATAGTCATATTTACATTTATTAATGAATTTACTAAGGTTATTTTGATATTACCTGAATTTGTTATAATCAAAAAGATTAAAATTTCAACGAGTTTTTTTTCATTTTGTCCCTTGTTTTAATAGAGTTTATAATGCCATTGGTTATCCAAGGCTTAATTTTATTATGTTGTTTTGCATTATATATTTTTCTACTTTTTGACTTGTTTAATGAACTAAGAAATATTTCATAAAACTTATTTGTTGCAATTTCTGAATTATTCGATTTTAAGACATCAGACCAGTCTTAGTTTGGTAGTAAATTTTGTAAGAGACAATAATCAGTTTTATAAGTAGTGAAAGTTTTAGCTTCAAGAGGTAAGTTTGGATGAAAGTCATCTTTATTAATTTTAATCATTACAGGACAATGGTCTATTACTGCAGAATCAAGAATGAAAGAACTATATTTTAGTGAGTTTACCTTTAATTTTCTCCTAACAAATATGTGGTCTAGACATGGACTGGTATCCTGTGTAACTCGAGTGGGACCACTAATGGTTGCCAAAAATCCAAAATGATTTAATATTGACATATAAGAATTGACATGATTATCATTTAGATCACAGAGGTTAATATTATTTATATCTCCTATTATAAAGTCAATTTGATTTGGGGTACCTACTAGAAAGTAGTTTTCAATATCCTCTAGAAAATATTGAACATTGGTCGAAGGAGGTCTGTACAAACAATTTATTCCAAATTTTATATTGTCAACAGCAAAACTGATTTCAGTAATAGTAACTGAAGATTTATTCAGTGTTACTTTTGTAAAATTTGCATTTAAAGCTGATCTAGTAAAGTTCACCACCCCATCATTTTTATTAATATCAGCACCATTGTAAAAAATATCATACCCATGGATACAGTATTGTTCTTCGATATGCCAACATTCACTCAAAATAATGACATCATCAGAATGAAAATTTTATGCTTGGAACCATGTTAAAAATCATTGAAAATTTTTCTAATACTTCGTAGGTTGAGATGTAGGATATTTAGTAGTTTGCTTTTTAGGGAAAGTTTTTTATGAAGTATGTCACACTCAATAGCTTCTTGCTGAATATCAGGTTGTAACAGGTCCAGATCTTGAAGTACGGAGATTTCTTGTTGTTCTTGAGCCATTACAATTTATAGCCATAATCAGTTCTGCTCTTCAAAATTTTTAGCAAATATTGGTAGGTCGGGCATGTAAGATCATTTGCTGCATGTTCAACACTGTAATTAAGTTTGTATCTTGAGTTGGCTCTCAAACAGTTGCCACATTTTTTTGGACTTTTGAACAATCCTTCACTTCTTGATACATTTTATGGTTAATTCGTCACTGTCATTTATAAATATATTTTGTTCTCTCATACAGTTTTCAATTTCATTTTTGCTAAGTGTTACCTTCATATCTGACTATTTTAAATCTGGGATTCTTCATTTTTAGTTAATTGCACATTGTAATTCGATGACAATTGACAATTTAACTGCTACTCAAGGAAGAAGCACGACTCTTACAGAATGATGAATGTATCCTAGCATTGGCCACATTAAAGTTAAATCGAACTTATTCGTATTCATCCAATTACAAGAATTAAAATTGGAACCCCAGGTTAAATACTGAAACACCTATAAAAATGAATGTAACTTGTTTCTATTGTCAAAATCAGGGCCATGTTAAGTAAGAATGAAAAAAATGGTTAAAGAGATTTGATTTAGATAGTGTACAGTCTAGTAAAAGCAACCAAAATCAACGCCTGAGCGCAGAAATGAAAAACTTATTAGTCTCAGGTCGCGAAGACTTCTGGCTTGCAGACCGTACTGCATCAAAGCATATGACATCTTGAAAAGAATGGTTTACCTCCTTAAAGCTTGTAAATCAAGAAATACATACTCAAATTGGCGATAATTTATTTTTTTGTGTAGAAGATATTGGTACAGTTCAAATTTCTGTAGTTGTGCGTGACAGAAAAATACAGTATGATCTTTTGGATACACTTTATATCCCTAAATTAAATAAAAACCTTTTTTCTATTGGAGCTGTTACAAATAGAAGATATCAAGTTGCATTTAATCATCAAGAGTTAGAGGTGAAAGATGTTCAAAATAATTTGATAGTTTCTGGTGTAAAACTACCAAATCAATGTGTTTGAGGCTTCTCCAGTACTTCAAGGAAATGCAGCTGAAAATACTGCCGTTTTTCTTTGGCATGAAAAGCTTGGACGCATACATTTTAATACTTTGAAGAAAATGGCAAATGATGGTTTAGTTCCTGATTTAAAAGCAAAAAATTTTTAAAATGTTTTTTGTGAAAGCTGTCGGTATATATATAACAAAAATTTATAAAACATTAACATTATAAGATGGCTCTCTTTTTTGTAATTAACTTGATGTAAAACAGTAACAAACAACATATAACATATCATAGAAACTTCTGAATAGATAATTACATTATACTATATATAAATAAACTTATAAAGACTTATAGATTATTGTTTTTGTTAAGTAGAGTATTATTAGTATTAATTGAAAAAAGATGCAGAGTTGAATTACTTTTTTCTTAAAGCAGACCTGACAGATGTCATGGAAGTTACAAACACGTCTACATACAAACTGTTAGCAAGAGTCATTGACCTATTAATAGTTTTGTTGGCCATAAAGAGTTCTGTGCTTTTCAGGCATAAACGTGCCCTCTAGCTTCTGCTTGGAATATGTATGTTTATATATGACAATAGACGGCTTATTGATATTGATATTGTTCAGTTTTTCATATATATCAGATATCTTCAGAACAAGATTGCTAATAGTGACCATATTCTTAAATGGGAAGGCTAGACCAGGTTCTAAGGGCAACGGTACTACATTCGGCGCAACACAGACTGATGAAAAAAGCTCTGCAAATAGATTCGCAATGCCTTTCTCATCGGTCGATGCTTCATCTCCGTAAGCCATCATTGACGGAATTCCCCTGTCTTGATTTATACTATGATTATAATTCCAAAAAGATCTTGAGTTTTGCAATACAGAGTCCTCAGTATTAATTATATAGTTTTTATAACATTCTTAAGTTTGTAGTTTACAAATAAGTCTAAGATTACTGAAGTCATAATAATCCCTGGCATTTTTTGTAATTTTGTATTTTTTATGAGCTATTTTTTTATTAATTACATTATTTTTTTACTCTGCACTAAACCATATAGAAAACTTAAACTTATTCTTGATTTTTTTCTTTGGTTTAAATATTTCGATTATATTATTGATAAATGTACTAAAATTTTCTACATCACTGTTTACATCTAAATTCAAGACATTATCCCAATAAACATATAACACAAATTCATTTATTATATTATAATTACAGTTCTTAAAATCTAGTATTTCATCTTCATATTCTGATATATCAATAGTATTCTTTTTATCACATGTTATAGATATATGTAATGCTGGATGATGCCTATCGCATGGATCGTCTACAAAAACTAGATCAAGAAATACACCATTCGCATTTGGCACATTGTTGATTTGGCTAAGATTGAGAAATGGGAAGGTCTCAATAATATCTTCAGCTGCTGCTGTATGCCCTGTTATAAGAGCACCCAATGAATCATTTGACCAGATGAGTTTTGGCAGGTTGTGGTCTCCCGCTATACAGAGCGAGTATTCCCCATATGTCTCCACAGCCTTTTCAACAGCTTCGCAGTGAATGGATTTCAACAGTGGATGAAGGTGGGATGTATACAAAATATAATAACTGTTTTCTTGATCCGACAGCAACCCAAATTTCTTCAGAGCATTCATGTTCTATTTTAAGCCCTTTGGAATAGTATCTATTCTGTACAGCAATGAGGACACCACCAGTTACTCAGTATTTCTGTCTTTACGATACTCTGTATAATCTTGAAGTCCCAACTCACAGTTTGAAAAATCTTTGGTTAATGAGGTTTCTGTGAACATTAAAACATCATAATTACAACTGGCAGCATTTTTTGATAGTTTAGTTAACTTTGTTCGTAAGCCATTCACATTTTGGTAGTAGACGTCAAAAGTGGTTGAATTTACATTATCAATTAATGTCTGGGGCTCCTTTGAGCCCTCCTGCTGAAAAAATGGTTGGACTACTGATTTGAGAAGTCTTTTTGCTGTAGAGGGATATAGTCTAATTATTACATAACATGTGATTAAGATCTTTCAATATTTTGGAAATTATTTGTTTAGACATACAAATATATATCAATCATCCACAAATAATGAAAGAAAAACTTCCTGCTGTTCAAAACTTACATAAAAAATACACTTATCAGATTCCAGTTGTTTAAATAAATAATTGGTAAAAAATTTTACAAATTCCTCATTCCATCATCAAGGGGACTGCTTTAACCCATAAAGACTTTTGTTTAGTTTACAAACTAGACTTATATTTTCACTAATAAAACCCTTAGATTGTTCCATGTAAATATCTTCTTTTAAAATACCATTTAAAAATTCTGTTTTTATGTCACATTGACAAATGTCAAATCTCTGATAGCAGCTAGTGCTAACAATATGCAAACCCAGTCATACCTTACTACAGGTGTAAACGTCTCTGTAAAATGTTTATCAATTTCAACTTAAGGTAACATTTCTTCTGATATCTCTGATCTCGGTATACCTTCGTATTCATTTTCTTCTAAAATACAGGTTTTATCTACCTGAGCTGTAGGTAATTTTAAGTCTAACTCATTATGATTCTCTACTTCAAAAAAACAGAAAAATAGGACAAGTTTTGCTGATCTGCTAAGGGCCAAATTATGAAAAGGCTGGTAACTTTACCAAGTAGATAACTGTCAAGGATACCATTGTTGAGACAATTGTAACTACGGTAAATATCTGTTTGGTAAAATTATCAGCCTATTTATAATTTGGCCCTAAGACACCTGTATTTGAAGATACTGCTTTGTTAAAACTTACATCCCTACGAACAATAACTTTCTTGATTGTCTCATCATAAAGTCGGTAATTAGGGATTAGGGCTATTACCATCATACCCTACTAAAAATACCTTACTGGTTTTCTTTTAAATTTTTTTTCCAAACTGTTTTGGAATAAGTGCAAATACTTTGGCTCAAACATTCTTAAGTGACTAAGATTGATTGGTGTCCTTGACTATTTCTCTTATGGTGTTTTACTCTCAGCAGATTTGCAAATCCCTCTATTTAAAATGTAGACTACCGCATTCATCGCTTTTGCCCATATTAAATGAAAGATTACTGCATTACAAGCACACTCGACAATACTTCTAAAATCTCTTTCAGCCCTTCCATTCTGTTCTGATGTATACAGGGCACTTGATTTTTTAAAAAATCGCCATATGTTTGATTGACATATTCATTACCACTGTCAGTTCTCAACACCTTGATTTTTCTGTCAGTTTGTCACTCCAGCATTTTCTCAAATTCAAGAAATTTCGAAAAAACATCATCTTTATGTTTTACAAAATATTAAATATGATAATATGCACCCCAAGAGAAGGAACAGCAACTTTTCCAAACAAATCCGAATGAATACTTCCTCCAGGATTATAAATGCATTGATTGTTAACCTCTATCTACATAAAGAATAATGGCTTACTCAATAACCTGGTGCTAGAATTAACTGAAAAGAATGAACTTCTAAGAGAAAAAATAAAATATTTAGAAGAAAAATTGGGGAATTTTGAAAAACAAAAAGAAAATAAAAAAACGGGTGAATGCCCTCCTTGCCCCACGCCTCTTTCATGTCATAATCAGTGCTGCAATTCAGAGAAAAATAAAAAACGACAACCAGGCGTGGACGCCGATTCCTCCGATAATAATCAAGACGGAATTAATGCTACTGCGAGCTACACTATCGCGAATGTGACCGGTAGCAATGCCCAACACATTCCTATTCCTACACCTAACTTCAGAGATGTGAATGACAGCGCTATGTCTTGCGCACATGAAGGTGGCGCAAAAATACAGATTAACGTCAAATATGGTAAATAGAGAAGCAGAATCAAACAAAATAACATTATCACAAGTTAAACAGGCAGTTGAAACTGCAATTATTACAAATCAATCTGGTCCTCAAAAACAAATTGAGAGCAGTTTCACTGGAGTTAAACTTCCAATCAATAACAGAAGCAAAACAAGTAAAAGCCTACCTGAAAGTCTCACTGGTGTAGCTTACAAGAAATGGCTCTTTTTAAGCAGAGTGAATAACACTGCAAGTAATGAATCTATTGTGAACTATATTAATGATAAATTGAATACAAAAGCAGAAGTTATTGTGCAAAAGTTAAGAGATGGCCCTCATTTTAGCTCCTACAAAGTTGGTGTTGACTCAGAAATATCGGACAAAGTAAGTAGACCTGAATTTTGGCCAGAACATGTTATATGTCACTCTTTAGTGAATGTTGATGTTGTCAATTCAGAAACACAGACCGGTGTGAGGTTGAGTAATGCACAAACACAGAAAATAGTTTTAAAAATAAATTGTCACACACAAACAAACAATGATATGTCTGTATTGCAATCCACAGAAACTCAAACAGAAGATATTTCACATCGAAATGTTACAATATAAACTTCTCCTCTGAGGGGTAAATTCAATACCAATAAAATTGACTCTGGTACACAGACCAAAATAACATGGTGTCCAACTTACCACTCACATCAGTCAATACCAAGGAATGTCTCCTGTAACAATGTTGGAGTGCAGACTTCTCTTAGCAATAATGAAGAGGAGTCCTTATATACTGCAAAGTCGCTTGAGTGATTACTTTGAGATTACCACTATCAGAAATTCGAATGCATCTCTTACCGCATTGATAGAGGAATAAATTGTGTTTTGATTTTGCTAGCAGAGACTTCCTGATTATTCAGGGTGGCTTAACTGATGCTCTGAGGAAGGTCTGTCCTGCCCAAGTTGAGTTTAACAAGGTTATCATTACTGCAGCGTTGACCAATATAATTTTAATATCTGCTCCTAGATTCCACTTTCAGCCAATGGTGGACCAATGCATAGAAGTCAACGCATGTATATTGAGCTTGCATCGATTCTTCGTTCTCATCGATTATCAACCTTTAAGACTGAATCCATAGACATTAGATAAGTTAAAGTTCTTTGTACTTGAATCGCATCTGCCTGTTGCGGCCCTTGCAGTAAGTGAAACATGGTTTTCGCCTGATGTTCCGGATAGTCATGTGTCTATTAAAGGCTACTGTATCCTCCGAAGGGATAGGGTATCAAGAGGAGGTGCGTCTGCCTATACTTGCACGAGTTAATTAAATACAAAATAATAGATGAACCATTTCTTAATGACTCTGAAATTGAATTTTTAATTGCCCAACTCAGTGTTTAATAATATATCTTGCGCCCTAGTGGTATTCTATAGAGCCCCTGATCAAAGTTATTTAAATGTTTCTTTTTTGTTTGACTTGATAGTGTACTTAATTAGTGTAAATATTCACAATTTTATTTTTTTAGGTGACCTAAATAGAGACTTGTTAGTTGACTCTCCTATGTCAAGAAATTTTCATGATTTGTTAAAAGGTCACGCATGTTGCCAGCACATTACATCACCAACAAGAGTAACATCCACAGGTGCAACACCCATTGATGTCATTATTACTAATGACGACCTAAAGGTGTTTGATGCTGATGTTTCGTTGTATCTGATCACAATCTGGTTTCTTCTTCAGTGAACTTCCATCCTCAGAAACCTCTAACCTACTCTAAACAAATTCGTGATTTTAGAAAATCGAACAAATTAGACCTTGGACTTGACCTGTCACTGATAGACTGGACTAATCTGTATCGTCTAAATGATTTGGACGAAAAAGTTCTGTTTTTTACAAGTCTGTTGCGGGTTTTTGATAAGCATGCTCCTGACATTGCAGTTAAGTGTAATCCTAGAAAACGCAGACAACCCTGGTTTACTGACACATTAGCCTGCTTAAAAACACTCAAAAAAAGAGCTTGGCTCCGTTATAAGAAATCGCTGCGAAATTCTGCTCATCGGGTCTACGTCTGCAGTCTACGGAATTATTACAATCGTTCCTTGAATGTGGAACGGCGCATTTACTTTTCGACTACACTCTCAAGTCTCTTAACAACTCAAATGTAATCTGGTCACACCTTCCTAAACGGGGTATCTCTAAGTCTAACAAATCTTCTAAGAACCCCGATGATCTTTTTTATTCTATATCAAATTAACCTGCATTTTGTTGGCTCATCTCATGCGCTCTCGGTTGATGATGATTACGTTGAGCAACTTAGGAACTCACAGTTTGGCAACTGTAGATTCGAACTTAGACCCTGCACTGTCGACCAACTTAAACTACTGATTTCAAGGCAGAAACCACATACTTACGGCGCGGACCTTATCTCAGCGAAAATGCTACAACTCTCCTTAGAAGTAATAGCAGCCCCGTTAACTCACATTATCAACGTATCTCTTTTGTGTGGCAATTTTTCCTTACGAAAAGCCCTTCCATGCCAATAACTTCTCTTAATGACTTTAGACCTATTAGCCTCCTCTATGTCCCTTTAAAGATTGCTGAAGAAGTCTTTCACGAACAGCTTTGTGACTATTTCGATGAGAGTGGAATTCTCCCAAAGACACAGTCTGGTTTTCGCAAGGGATTTGAAACGGTCACGGCATTGAGCCATCTTGTTGATGATTGATTGCTCTGGATGATCAGAAGGTGGTCTCTCTTACATGTCTGGATATGTCCAAGGCCTTTGCCTCTGGTGGTTTTGAATGTCTTCTAGCGAAACTGAAATACTATGGCATAAATGGCCACACTCATGATTGGTTGAATAGCTATCTCCATGGATGTGAACAAAAAACTTTTCTTAAATGTACGGGCAACACACTGGTGTCGGATTCTGCTCGAATAACTTCCGGAGTTCCTCAGGGATCAGTGCTGGGACCCCTTCTGTTTTCCACTGCGATGGCTGATTTACAGTTTTCGCCTAAAACGTGCAGTATTCATTTTTATGCTGATGACATCCAACTTTTCTGTAACTTTGCCCCAACTTCCATGAGTGTTGCTGAACTGATTAACCAGGATTTGGATTCAATATCTTCTGGACAAAAGAACAATGGTTTAATACTGAATACTGAGAAGAGTCAGCAGATGTTGATTGGTTTGCTTTATTTTCTGCGAGATGGCTACTTCTTGATTCAAGGCTTAAATTTGAAAATCATGTCTCGCTGGTGTGTCGTAAAGTACTCCTCAGTCTTAAATATCTATATAAATTTAAAGACCTACTGGATGGGAATACAAAGAAAATGCTAGTCAAGGCTTTGGTTTTGTCTCATTTTCATTCAGATGAGATTTGTTCATTTCATCTGTTTTATGTTCAATGTAATCAACTCTCAGACTCCAAAGTATTTAGCTGAAAAACTTATTAGAAGAAGTGATGTCCATGACAGACCGGTTCGGGGAGTTTATGCTAACTTCGACATCCCCCGGCCAAGAACCGAAACTTTTCGTACAGGCTTCTCTTTATCTTGCACCTTATGCCTACAACCAAATCACAAGATTATTGCCAGGCTTGACTTGTAAATCCAAGCTCACTGTGAAACGAACACTGAAGCGGGACGTCAGACAAAGTTTAAAAATGGCCTACGTCATGCTTTACTAACATTTGCATTGTTTGGTATTATTTTGGTTTACATTGTGATATCAACATTGGGCAGGTCTGTAACAAACTTTTTTGCTTAATTTTGTGCTCTCAACGAATCTTTTTTTTATAAATATGGCTGACTCGGATTCATTATTTAAGTGTTGTCCTAATAAAATTAAGAGAACTGAAAATTATTTCTGCATATCGTGTTTCAACTTTTTTTACAAAGTTGCAGTGAAAGGTTGTCTTTTGAGCTACAGGGGCGCCATAAAATATTATGCTCAAAAAAATGTAGTGAAGAAGAAGAGAAAGATATCGATTTACTCTAATCCAAAAATAAAGAGCTATCCTTGAGATATGAAAACCAAATAGAAGAGCTAAAAGAACACCAAAAATCGTAAGTTGCTAATTTAAAAGCGAAAATTGATAGAAATTAAACAGAAAGATCCTCACTTGGACAGGGAGCGACTACGTAGCCAGTCTTTTACCGATGACGCCGCTGAAACGGAAAACCAACTTATGAACGAAATTAAGAATAAATCAGAACAAATAGCTGCTTTTAACAAGGAGTTAATTAATTTTCGGGAGAGCAATAAAATCTTACAGGAGGAAATTAAAGTTTTAAATACAGATTATAAACTCCTAAAGCAGCAACTTGACTACCTCAATAAAATAAATAGAGACATGGTAAATACTATACGAACGCTGGAAGTGGATAATAATGTATACATTCGGGAACTACTTAAATTTTATGATAGGTTCTCCATATGCTTATGAACGCAGGGTTCTAAATAAATTTATTAATGACATTAATACCTCTATTCAAGAGTGTGTGCTAAAAGACAATAACAAATCGGCCTTCATGTCATTCGATAGTTTTATGCATATTTACGAAAGATCACCTTATGGAGACCCATCATATAATAGTATCAAACTTATTTGTAAGTACTTATCTATGCACATTTTTTGTTTGAACTTGGACAGTGACAACCTTGTGCTTTCTGAAAACGAAAATGTTGTAAATGAACCATATTCAGTACGCAATAATGATTTTTTAGAATAGACAATTTTGTTAGTTTTACATGTATGCTTTTAAACATTCAATGCATTAGAAAGAAAATTGATGAATTGTCACTATTCTTAGAAAGTAGAAATAATCCGGATATCTTACTGATTACTGAGCATTGGTTAAAGGAAAATGAGTGTATTAGTCTTTCAAATTATAAATTAGTTTCTAAGTATGCAAGACTAATCTCTGTGCATGGTGGAACAATGATTTTGATACATAATAATTTTACGCAATATTCGGTTTTAAATTATGATAAATTGGATGCAATGTTGGTTGAGAAAGAATTTGAATTTTGCATTGTTCAATCTCCTATGATAGATCTGTTTATTGTCTGCTTATATAGGCCACCAAATACAGAATTATCTTTATTTATAACTAGATTAGAATGTCTTTTAACTGAACTTCCTTCACACATTAATTTTATTTTAGCTAGTGACTTAAATGTTAATTATGCTGATATATCTAGTTTAGGTACGCAAATGTTAGACAATTTATTTGACTCACTTGACTTAAATATGCATGTTACTGAACCCACGCGTAAAACAAAATATTCTGGTACATTGATTGACTATATGTGTTCCAACATGCAAGACGATGCTGTTTCTTGTTCTGTGTTAAATGCTGGTCTTTCAGACCATGAAGCTGTACACTGTAAATTTAAGATTGCCACTAAAACTAAATCCAGTAATAGGAAACAGCTAAAACGACTTTTCACTAAGCAAAATTATGATAGGTTTTCTCAGTTATGTTTAACTGTGCAATGGAATAAAATTTTAAATTCAGAAAATCCTCTTCAACAATTTCACCGACTTCTTTGTGATGTGTTTAATGAAACTTTTCCCCTTAGAATGGTAAAAAACCGTAAAAAGAAAGGTTGGCTTACCAAAGGCTTAAAGGTGTCTGCCCAAAATATGCGATCTTTGCATATTTTAAGAAAATTTTTTTTTGATAGTATTATGTGTATTCATGAATTATTACCGGAAATACCGTTCTATATACAAATCAACAATTAACTTGGCAAAAAAGATATATTTTTCACAAAAAATTATAAAATCCCACAATAAACAAAAGGAATGTTGGCAAATTGTTAGCGACTTAACTGGTAGAACTAATACTACTTTGGATTACAATATTAATGCAGACCGACTCAACTCCTTTTATTGCACTATAGCTGAAAAATTGGCCAAAAATATCTCTAAAAAATTTGATCCACTTGAATATCTTAAAAGTACTGTAATAAATGACACCTTCTATATCCTACCAACTAATCCAGAAAAACTGATTGAAGTTTTTAAAGATATTAAAAAACTCAAAGCCTCGGGTTTCTGTTAGGGTGCTACTAAGGCTTCCTTATCACACTTTGATCGCCTTAGCTGAAGCTATTAATTGGTCATTTACATGCGGAGAATTTCCATCTGATCTGAAATTTGCTACTGTGATTCCAATTTTTAAGGGTGGTGAAACTGATGTTCCCTCCAATTTTAGGCCAATTTCCCTGCTCCCCACCTTATCTAAAGTTATAAAGAAACTTATGAAAAAGAGGATGCTACTCTTTCTCAAAAAACACAGTATTCTTAACACACGACAATTTGGATTTCAATCATCATTGTCTACAGATGACGCTATATTCTCTCTTCTTGAAACTGTATACGAACGTCTAAATGATGGAGAGGTTGCTGCTGCAGTGTTCTGTGACCTATCTAAGGCATTTGACTGTATGGATCATAGAGTACTTCTCAGCAAGCTTGAAGTTTATGGATTTAGGGGGAAAGCTTGTGCCTGGTTTAGTTTCTACTTGGCTGATCGGTGTCAAATTGTAAGTTTTAAAAATGACCAGTCAGGCAAATTAAATATTGCTGCAGGTGTTCCACAGGGGTCTGTTTTGGGACCATTGCTTTTTTTGCTATATGTTAATGATTTGCCAAGCATTAACATACAAGGTTTGTTTACCATGTTTGCCGATGACACAACTGTTTTATGGCACACCATGATCTCAAACAGTTGGAGCATGTTGTTAAGAGGGACTTGGAAATAATAAAAGACTGGTGTAACTCAAACTCACTTACACTGAACATAACAAAAACCAACATTATTTCATTTAAATGTTCAATTAGTGATGTTAGGATGGATGACCAACCAATAGACAGTTTATGTGTTAACAAGTTCTTGGGTCTCTACATAGATGATAGGCTAAAATTTGAGAAACATATTTTGAATGTGAATTCTAAGATTGCAAGGGGTTGCTACGCCCTAAGAATTGCCTCTCGCGAGCTAGATTTATCAGTGGCAAAGAGTGTATATCATGCCTTGATAGAGTCACATTTGCGCTATGGCTTGTGTTTCTGGGGAAGCTGCCCTAACTATGTATTAAATTCCACATTTATTATACAGAAAAGAGCAATTCGGTACTTATCTAAAGCTAGGACCATGTTTCTTGTAGGCCCTTGTTTAAATCCTTGAATATTTTGACTCTCACGTGCCTAGTTATTCTTGAAACGGTGTGCTTAATTCATAAAAAATTTCGTTCAGAAATCCTAACTAAAAATGCATATCCCACAAGAAGTACTCATGTATCTAGGTTACCGATTCCTTCATCAGAACTAATAAAAAAGTCATTCATTTACAATGGAAGGAAAATGTTTAACAAACTGCCTTTACATGTGAGAAAAGTTTCTTGTGGGAGAAAATTTAGAAAGCAAGTTAAAGAACTTTTAGTTGGGAAGGCCTATTATACAGTTGATGAATATTTTACTGATAGATCTTGAGTGCATTTTTGCTAAATATTTTTTCTGTCTACCATATTTCTTTGACTATGTATAGTTTTACTTTTAATTGTATTGTTCGTCTTATCTTTTAACTGACATTTTCAATACATTTTGCGTGTTATCACTGGATTTATTGGCTTTTAAGCTCTTTTTCTGTTCTTCTTTTTTTCTTTTTATTTTAAATTTTATATACAATTCTTTAGTTTTAAGTTAGTATTTTACAGTATATACAAAGAAGCAAGCAAACATGGTCATATCTATTTATATATTTGTGCTGATACATCTATATTTATAGTTTTTTTTATTTAGCGTTGTCAATAATACAGTTAGGTATATGTTTGTTCTAATATATCTTTTATCTTTTTCTCGTAATTTTTTTATCTATTTTGACATTTGGGGCCTGGTTGTTAATAACACTATCTAGTGTACCTTGTCCTTTTGTGTAATATTGACTGTATTTTTTTATCTTTACACAATAAATGTTTTTTGAATTTGAAATGACCATATCCAGTGCAGATTATTATGTGGGTATAGAAATTAAGCAAAACCGAGAAAAGCAATGTATCTACATAAGTCAGAAAGGCTACACAGAAAAAGTTCTAAACAAGTTTAATCTAGGTAAATGTATATCAAGTGTTATCCCATCCAATCCAGGTGCTATTTTACGAAGACAGGAATTTCTCCCCGAAGAAGTTATGAAAAATGTGCCATATAGAGAAGCTGTTGGTTGCAGTTTTTCACACTAAATCTGAGGAAAAACAAACTCTAGTAAGTAAAGCTGAGTTGATAGATGAAAACGAGAACATTCGCTTAATAAACGAGTGTTTGAAATTTGAAAATGATATTCTAAAAGATACGTTAAAAAACGTAAGCAGGTTGAAAGCCTTGATGGCTCTATAATATGAACTTTTAGCAAAGAAAGCCGTGTTGTGAAGAGGTGTTCCCAAATCATGAGAGTGCTTTGTCAAAATCTCCATGCCTCCAGCATACAAATTGTGCTTTGTCTAAAACAGTTGCCTATGTTCTCTCACAAACAATATCAGCTGACGGAAATAGAGAGATGGTACCTAGAATATATTAAGATCTCTAAACAAGGGTCTGCAAATAATGGAGGATGCTTTCTTAGGATGGTCCAGATTATTCTTTTTTGAGTTTTAAAGATTCTTGTTGCGTGTACTGATGAAGCCCAAAATATAATTCCATGACAATCTAGATTCAACATAAGCAAAATAAAAGATCTTTAAAGCATCCAGAGAAACATGGTCTCTTAGGGCTCTCAGGGCAAAACATGCAGAGGATAACTTGTTATTCAGCTGCAAGATATGATCATTACATGATAAATGAGGATCTAACATTAGGCCCAAAAATTATACACTCTCCACTGCAGGAACTGACAGACGGTCCATCTTAACATAGACACTTTCTAATTTGCTTTTTAAGATTTGTAATTACAAAGCAGTCTTACCTGAATGTAATCTCAAACCATTCTCGATGCACCGCAATGTCATACTCTCCGCCCTCACAGACAGATTCTCCGATAACCCAGTCAGATTTCTATCTGTTATGATGATAGAGGTGTCATCGGCAAGAGAGAAGAAGAAGAAGAAAGGTTAAGTGTCATTTTTCTCTCATTTAAATTGATAAGTGAATATATAAGTTTATTAATAAATTAAAAAGTGAAAATTTGTCAATCTATAAAAAAAAGTTAGGCAAAAGTGCTAATAATTAAAAGAAATAATAACATCATATTTCTGCAAAACGTGGTTTTGTTTACTAAAATCTCAAGAAGTGTCAACAAAAACGGCGGCGTTGCCAACATATCATCAGAAACTGAGATATGCGATATATGTAACAAGTTGGTTACAGAAGATGATGAAGGTCTATTATGCGAAAAGTCTCTAATATGGAAACATAGACAATGTCTGTCTATGACAAACAAAACCTACCAAAAATGTACCAAATCAACAGAGAAGTGGTTCTGCAACCCATGTCAGAAAAAACTACAAAAAACAAGTTACAAATAACGAAATCATGGAGAAACTGCAAAGCATGGATAAGCGGTACAATGATTTACTAAATAAATATAAGGAGCAGCTACAAATTAACAACGAACTTAAAAAAGAAATTGGTGAAATAAAGAACCAGTTAAATAAAACAGAGCAAAAGGAACTTAAAAATAATATTAAATAAATCTTGTTAAAAATGTGGGTAAGGAACTTCTAGTTGATCTATCCAATGAAAAATTTTCTGCTTGGAGAATTGGGAAGAGAGAAGAAAATAAAAGCAGTCCGATCAAAATAAAATTTCAAAGCGAAGAAACCAAAAATCGGCTCCTCAAATCACCCCGTAAGATCAACTTAACTACCAATTCATTGGGTATAAAGCAAGTAACAAGGTATTTATAAACCACGACCTTACTAAGAACCTAGAGCTTTACAAAAAATGTAATACTTACAAACAAGAAAACTAATTTAAATACTTGTTGGTAAAAGATGGAAACATCTTTTTAAGAAAAGGAGAGAATTCAAAAATCCTGCAAATAGAAAGGGAGGATCAGTTGGAAAGCGATTAGGAAGTCAGGCCTCGAGTACTATTACAAGTAGCATACACAAACATTCAAAGAATACGTAAACAGATTGATAACCTACAATGTTTTGCATTTGCAAACAAACTGGATGTGTTGCTGTTTTCTGAAACATGGTTGGAGGAAAGTGATGCCTTTCTGTATGACATGGATGATTATAATGGTGCCCATTCATGTAGGATTGGTGCCAGAGGTGGAGGATGTTCAACTTACATAAAGAAGTCGCTAACAAGTCGTCTCATAGAAAAATCAAAGCCAGATCAAGCGATTAACTGGGTGTGTGTAGGTATGGGTGAAAATAACTTAAAAGTAAGTGTATTATATAGACCTGCATCTTATGACATTGTAGATTTTCTTGTTGATGTAGAAAACATATTAGCAAAACATCCAAAAAAGCATGATATACTTGGAGATTTTAACATTAATTTTTTGGATGACTCTGGTTCTGTTTGTAACTATAAAAATCTTATCCAAATTAATAACTTCAAAATATTGAACAATATTTCAGAGGAAAATGTAACTAGAGTTACACCACATAGCAAATCAATTATCGATCATGTTATATCAGACCATAGCTCAAATTTTGTTCACTCTATAAACGTTCAACCAAATTGTTTATCTGACCATAACTTAATAACTTGTAATATTCAAGAAAATCTTAAAGTGAGTAGGCCCAAAGTTCAACACAATATCAAAATGGTAGACTATAAAAAATTTAAAGTACTATTTCGAGAAAATATGAGTAAGTCAGGTGACAAAGTTTCGACATTTCGGGACCTGATTGATTTAATCAAAGATACTAAGACTGCATCGGAGTATGTAAAGACGATTAAAAGTAGTGAAAATAACACATGGATAAATCAGGAGGTGCTTGAAATGATGAAACAAAGAGACTTGGCATACAAAATAAAAATAAAAAATCCAGATATTGTACAATATGATGTTGAATTTAAAAAGCTTAAAAATAAAGTCAATAATAAGATAAAAGCCTTAAAAAACTCGTATTTTCGGGAAATTGGGATCAAGACTGCAACAATATAAAAAAACAATGGAAATTTGTAAATAGCTCTTTTAAACAAAAAATAAAAATTTAATGTGTATAGAATCATTAACTGTGGAGTGAAAAGAAATTAAAGATAGGGTTAGTATTGTGAATAGCTTAAACAAACACTTTGCACACATAGGTGAAAAAATTGTAAATAGTCTAAATGAAGAAATAATACAGAACGGTGTAAACATGCAATTTGAAGAAATTAAAAGTCACAGAGAAATTACTTTGGAACTTACAAATGAAATTTAAATTAGTGAAACCATATCGGACCTAAAACGTAACACTGCACCAGGAGATGACGAAATCACTGTCCTTGATATTCTAAATTTACGGGATTGCATTTTAAAAACGCTAACGACATTAATAAACAATGTATTTACAACGGGAATATTCCCAAAAGAACTAAAAAAGAACAGGATTACGTCAATCTTCAAATCTATGAATAATTATCGACCGATTACAATAAGCGTTTTTTCAAAAATAATAGAAAAGATTGTTAAAAAAAGAATTATAACATTTATAAATGAAAATGTATCATTTGACAGGTTCCAATATGGTTTCACTAAAAATAGTAGCACTTTGGGAGCTGCTTTTGATCTTGTTAACCATGTCTGTAATGCTTTAGATCAAAAGAAAATTGTTATAGCTGTATTTATCGACTTAAGAAAGGCTTCGGACATGTCAGCATAGATGCATTACTTAACAAACTGTTTAAAATAGGCTTTAAAGGTTCTATATTTGAGCTTATTGAATCATATTTGAGTGATAGAATTCAGTATGTAACATTAGATAATGTAAAAAGTGATTTACTAACAAATGCGTATGGGGTTCCTCAGGGCTCTGTCCTAGGTCCACTTTTGTATTCACTGTATGTATTGAATCTAAAATGTTCAAACCTTAAAGCCCAATACTTTATGTTTGCTGACGACACAGCATTAGTTTATAAGGGAGAAAATGATATTCAGCTTATGCGGGAGGTTAATGTAGATCTTGACCTCTATCTTAACTGGCTTTTTTACAACAAACTTAAAATAAATATAGATAAAACTAAATATGTGCTCTTCAAGCAAAAAAATAAGATAATTAATATTCCCAACATCAAAATTAATATGAGTTTAGAGAAGGTCACAGATATAAGATACCTAGGTTTAATTATCGACGAATCACTGAATTGGCAAAACCACTTAGACAAAATTAAGGATAAAGTTATTCCAATGATTCCTATAATCTACCAATGTTGAAACTATCTTTCTTTCAAAACAAAAATGAATATTTATAATGCTTTTATGTCATATCTACGTTACCTTCTACCAGTGTGGGGAACCTGTTGCAAAACTAGATTCAACAAAATTCAAATTGTACAAAATAAAATTTTAAAAATTATTTTTAACTATGATCTATTAACAAGCACGGAATCCCTATACAGTGAACTCGGTGTATGTAGGTGGGACAAAGTGTTAATGCTTGAGCAGAGTAAATTAATGCATAAGATAACTTTACAACAACAAAAAAGTAATACTAATATAACATTCACTAAAGAAATACATTGTCATGATACACGAAACAAAAATAATGTATATGTTAATGTTAAATTAGTCCAATTCAGTGTGTTAAAAAATGTATAATTCTATATCAGAAAATCTCAGACTAATAACAAGCTATAGTGTATTCCTCAAACGACTTAAAACTTTCTTAAAAATAAAATGATCTGATAAATATTATTAAGCTATAAATCAAATATTAATAATTAGGCATTACGATGAAGACACAATATGTACATATGTGTATGTAGGTATGTGTAGATATGTATATACATTGTTAAAACTTTAAAGTTTATTCTCTCGAGGCCAGAGCTTCAAAGCACCGATTAGAGATAGTTATGTAAGAGTTTTGTTATATGATAATAAATAAAGTTTAAAAAAATGGAAAAATTCTTCCCATGTTCAGTGTATCTACTAAGTTGTTAACATATATTAGAAAAAGCAAGGATCCCAGGATTGACCCCTGTGGGACTCCTTGTTGTATATCCGATGGTGTAGAGAAATATCTGTTCCCGACAATAGATACCAGCTGCCTCTGCCCAGCAAGATAAGAGCGTAAAAGTTCCAAACAGCTACCCCTCAAACCAACATTGTATAACCATATAAAAAGGATGTCATAGTTTATAGTCTTAAAGGCTTTCGAGAGATCAAAGAAAAGGCCAGCTGCCAAATTGTTATTATCCAGAGAATTAGCTATAAGATTGAAAATAGCCAATTCAGTTGACATATTTTTGGGGAAACCAAACCTATGTTCCTTCAAGACGTTGTGGTAAATAAGAAAGGAAGTGATTCTGTTATAAATTGCTCTCTCAAAAACCTTCGATAAAGCAGGTAATAATGATACAGGTCTGAAGTCCATCATGTAAGACCTCAGGCCCTTTTTGTAGATAGGCAGCACCTTAGCTATTTTAATCACATCAAGAAAAACTGAAGTCTGAAAGCATGCATTAATAATGTCGTGGAGTGGTTGACAGATATATTGGTTAGCATATTTTATTGTGTTAGTAGGAATATTGTCTATGCCAGAGGAAGTTTTACTTGGCAATAGCTCCATAATCTTAAACACTTCCTACTCAGTTACAGGGCTAAGGAATATATTAGGAACAACACCAGGTTCAATTGGAGGAAGACAAATGTGACTACTCGGCTCCAGGGTAAAGAGACTATTGAAGGCATTACAGATATCAGATGGAGTAGATAACTCATCGCCATTTTTAGGATCTACAAAATAAGTTGGCAAATCTTTGCCCCCACTTTTTCCTGTGTAAATAGTAAAATAGTACTTAAAAATGTTGTGGAATACCTGAAATGTTTCGTTTCCTTCATGCACATCATGCAGATCAATCCATTTCTCACCCCTCAGACAGTCCAAAAACCTTTGGACGTTGGCGTTTGAATAAAATCTCTTATAACCGAACTGAAAGATCAAGTTTTAATGACCAAGTGATGCTATAATGATCTGAAAAAGTTGTACTTGCTATAACACAGTCCACCACTTCAAGTCTATAGGTTGAAAATATGTTATCAATTTGACTGCCCATTTGACCCACATACCCAGGTTTGTCACTCCATAAACATGGGAAACCAAGCCATAAGAGACAGTAAAAGATCAGTTATTAAGTTCTTTTCTTCACTTTCTAACAAAAAATCTACATTAAAATCACCCCATATGATCTGTATTGTACAGAGTCTCCAAGAGATCCGCCAGTCCACAGACAAATACATTGAACTCCTCTGATGGGGATCTATATAAAGAAATTATTATGACATATTTGTTACTTATACATACTTTTGTACAACTAAATTCCAAATGTTTTTCAACAGGTAATACACTAACGGTAATGTCAAACTGTTTAAAATTACAATGTGCGTATATTACAGTACCTCCACCTCTAAAATCCTTCCTACAAAAAGAAGTTACTTGCTTGTATCCACACAAAGTGATGAACTCGATATCATCTGCTGGAACCCAATGCTCACATATACAAATAATGACAGGCTTGGTCTGTTTGGCAAATACATCAATTAATAGGACTTTATCTTTATGCTCTGTACATTTAGACTGCAGATCATAAAAGATCGTTTTTTTGATGTTACCTTGGACATTCAGATGGTCACGACATCCCTCTGCATGCCTGTTGCAAGTTGCTGTGTTTTGTGAAAATTTGTTGAGTTATCTGTGATTTAACACATCAACTTCGTTTACTGAATGCATATCTACCCGTAAAAATACCAGCAATGCCAGAGAATCAAATTCCATAGAGAACTGTACAACAAATTAAATCAGGCAAAAGCATCATACAACGACAGAATTTTGCGTGCAACAAATAAAAATAAAGAATGTTGGAAGATTGCAAATGAATCCAAAAATTTAAAAAAGGATAAAATAGTTGAAATTATTCAATTCAATGGTGAGAGCATTACAACCCTCACTGAAATATGTGCACATTTTTCTGATTTCTTTCATATTGATCGGTGATGGACTTTTTGGGAGAGCCAGATTACATATTTAAATCCAAGTGCAGTTATAAGAAGCGTCTGCTGCAAGCCTTCTAGTGGTTTGGATGAGGTTCCAGGTACTGTTGTAAGAGACGCTGCTGAAACACTGACTGAACCACCTCGTTACCTGATTAACCTGTCCTTTACCTTTGAGTTTATTTCCAGATTGTCTCAAGACTTCAAAAATAGTTCCAGTCTACAAAAACAAAGGTTCCATCAGAAAGATTGGTTCTTACCAACCAATTGCTTTGCAAGCACAGTTTTCAAAGGTCTTTGAATACTGTTTTCATAAACAGTTTTATAACTTCTCAACAAAGTATAACATTATAAAACATAATCAGTATGCATATCAAAAGAATAAGTCCACAACAACGGCCATCGGTGATGCTGTATAGTTCGTCATTAACTCTTTAGAGGGCAAATAACATAGTCTGGGGCTATCCTTTGACCTCAGCAAGGCTTTTGATCTTGTCGATCACCAGATCTTGCTGGAGAAATTGAATAGCTATGGAGTCAGAGGTAGAGCAAATAATTGGGGTAAAGTCCTATCTATGCGACCTTAGTCAACGAGTTGTGATAAGGACTAGTATCTCTGAGGCAAGACCATGTGGGATCAGGGTACCACAGGGGTCTATCCTGAGCCCCCTTCTCTTCTTCGTCTACATAAATGACTTATCTGACTTCTGTAAATCAACTTCTCAAACTGTTATCTTTGCAGGTGACTCCTCTCTGAAATGAGATTGCAGATTGGTGCGCTTTAAACGGATTAGTCTTGAACGCCACTAAAACCAATTTTATTGAGTTTTGTAAAGAAAATTCTGTAGTGGACAAAAGCTTGCTCTTAATCTTGGAGAGTAGATCAATTCATCAGGTGGAATCTACTAAGTTTCTTGGTTTATATGTACTTAGACAACCAATTAAAATAAAATTAAATTGTTTATTTCCTTTGACATGGTTACATATTTTGGAATTGTCATATAAAGAAATACTATTAAAAATATACAGTTAAAAAATAATTAGAGTGTAATAAGTCATGTAATATAAAACATAAAAATATACAGTTCAAAAATAGTTATGTACAATATTCATGTTATATAATACACACAGTAATCTAAATTGAATTAAAATTATGGTTAAAAAATTCTTCCAATGAATAAAACGGATGTGATCTTTAGTTTATACTTAAAGGTTTTGGGATTTTGAATACTATTGATGTCAATAGGCAAATGATTGAACATTTTTAATGAGCAAATTTCAGGGCTCTCCCGCACCTGAGTTAGTCTACTGCTGGGGATATAGAGTCTTTCAGAGCCCCTTGTCTTGTAGAGATTCAGACCCTCCATTTTGGAAATTTACCAATATGTTTAGACACATAGCAAGCACATTGCAATATATATAGATTAATGATTAACTTTTTTGGAGACCTAAAAATCTTCCGACAAGACTCTCTGAAGGCCAATCTAAACATACACCTAATTCACGTTTGGCTAATCAGGACCCTTGAAATGCTGCTAGGGTTGCCCCACAACAGTAGTCCATATGACATTAATTAAAAATTAAAATGGAATGACCATATACAGTATTTAGTGGGTAAAATTAGTTCAGCTTGCTTTCTAATTCGACAAATAAAAAACACTGTCACCTTGGATACATTAAGATTAGTTTATTTTGGTTTGGTACAGTCACTACTTTCATATGGCTTAATAAATTGGGACAGTTGAGGTACATCTAATGACATCTTTAAGGTGCAAAAGAAAATATTAAGAATTATGGATTGCGCATCTTTCAGTGATTCTTGTAGACCAAGTTTTAAAAAGCTAAACATACTCACCTTACCTTGTTTGTATATATTTCAACTTGCATTATTCGTAGAGTAGATATATAAGATAACCACAGCTACGGGACTAGGACCAGCTGTGATCATGAAGTCGATTACAAAAGACATTCAGTATCACAAACTAGTTCTTACTACATGAGAGTTAAGATTAATAATAAACTCCCTGAAGACCTTAAAAGTTGTCTGTCAATAAATTAGTTTAAGGAAAAACATTTTTGACTGATAGGACATACTATTCCATTGCTGAGTTCCTCCAAAGTTAGTCTTATGTTATGTAAAAGTATCTGTTTTATTTTGTATATCCTTGATGTTTGTAATTATTAAATGTTATAAATTTACAGAACTAAAATTATGAGGTAGGACAGTTTTCTAAATGTATATTTGTCATTACTATTTAATGTCTTATCAGTTTACAGAGCTGTAAATCTTGTGACAATTTGTTAAATGTATATCTGTTTGCATATGTACATATTGACAATGAATAAATTGTATTGATTGATTGATTGATTGATTTAGCGGTGGCAACAAGACCTGACATAATGTTTGCTGTGAGCCAAGTTAGTCGTTTTTTAAGTAACCCTAAGAGAAATCACTGGACAGCAGTAAAGAAAATACTTAGGTATCTGAAAGGTACAAATATTTTGGAATATGTTTTGCTGCAAAGGAATTAACTTTTGTTAAATGTAATTTAGACAATAGATATTCTATGAGTGGATATGTTACCATTTTAACTACAGCACCTATCACTTGGTCATCTCGTTCACAGAAGTGTGTTGCTTGACCAAACACAGAGTCCCAATATATTGCAGCAGCAGATGCAGCGCAAGAAATATCATAGCTTTGTACGTTTATCCAGGAGCTTGGTATTAAATTAGAAGTACCAACACCACTTTATAATGACAATCAAAGTGCTATTTGTTAAGTTAAAAATACAGAGCAACATAAGCGAACAAAACACATCGCCATAAAATATTATTTCATTCGAGAATGTGTAGAGAATCAATCCATACAAGTCCTCTATGTGGAATCACAAAAACAGTTCGCTGATTTTTTGACAAAACCTTTATAAATGCTGAAATTTGAGAAAAACCGAAGATCATTATGTATCACTTCAACCCGGTAAATAAAGAGGGGAAGTATTGTGGAACGTGATCTTTATTTACTTTAGTTATCTTGATTATTGAATTTGATATTGTTTGCTTTTGTTTTATAGATAAATAAAAAAATAGTTGAATAAAAAGATATAAACAGATAACATCTCATCTTTATTTTCCACTAATTTCACCATAAATATAGTAATATCAAGACTCACACTTTTTTATGAAATTCGCAACGTCTTTGATTAGACCATGCTAACTGTATCTTTCCTTTATACATTTAATATTATGTTTCGTTTATTTCACGGTGAAGATTATTTTTCACAGAATGATACTCATCTAATAAAATAGAAATCTGGTTTTCATCAGGAGTTTTTACAATATTCTGGCATATTTTGAGTTTAACGTCTTTATCGGAGAGGATAAATGAGAGAATTTCCAAAATTGGGAGTTAATTACTAAGTAAATTATTTTCAACGCAGTAAGGGGTCAGTTTTAGGACCAATATTAATCCTCATATATATTAAAGACTTGGCTCTTTTAAACCTGCATGGTAAAATTATTCTTTTCGCTGACGATCTTACTGTTTTATGGTATAAAATTAGATGACCTTCAGTCAAAAATACAGATAGATTTGCCTGTAATTAACAAATGGTGTCATGCTAACAGTTTGACTTTAAATATCTCAAAGACATACATTGTTCCACTGAAGTGTAGTGTTAGTGGCATAAGTTTGAATTAAAACATGATTAATGAACAAAATCATAACAAATTCTTAGGTCTCACTGTTGAGCAAAAAGTTATCAGCAAACTGTTTTGCCTTAAAAGAGTTATATCAAACAATTTAGATATTCAAACAGCACTTAGCTCATATTTTTCATTGATAGAATCACACAAACGTTATGGTACTTGTTTTTGGGGAAACTGTACAGCCACACTGTTCCAAAGTATCTTTGTAATTCAGAAATGAGCACTGAGGTATATGACTAAAACTCTACCAAGAGAATCATGTAAACCATTATTTACAAAAAACATAATTTTGACTTTGGTTTGTGTTTTTATATTGGAAAATGTATGTTTGATAAAGAAGAAGATAAAGAAATAAACGCAATATCTGCTTATAACACTCGCGAAATATATAACGCTAGTTTACCTAGACCATCTACATCTAAAATAAAAAATTCAAATCAAATCAAACCAGATATATTACCGTACTGATCACAATGTAACATTGGGTCATCAACAATAGAGAAAAATGAAATAAAATCAATACAACAATATCAAAACTAATACATTACATTTACACTGCACACATACTTTTTAAACAAATACATACATAACATGTATACACACTCACTACACTACATAGCTAAACCAGACAGTACTATGCTAATTAGATAAATGACAATATTCTATAATTTATTGCAGTAAAAAAAATATATAATCATCTACCTTTACATCTGAGAGTACAGGAAGAAAAAATATTTAGAAGGCAAATTAAAAGATTTCTACGGGAGACCCTATTACGCACTAAATGAATTTTTTGAAGATTGATTTTAAGTGTATTTACGTGTATATGTTTGTGGATATGTATATATATTTTTACTATAGTATTTTTTGACTAATGCAAGTAAATGTTTGTTTTAAATTGTTGGAATTCTATATTAACTTGTGTATTGGTTACCTGACAATTTATTGGGTTTTTGTGTATTTGTTTCCATTATTGTAATTTTATATTATGTTCTTTATAAATCATATATGTGTGTAGTTTGTTTCTTATAAATATGTGGCGCTTTTGGTGGTTTTAACTTTGAAAAAATATATGTGTCTAGTATTGGTTTGTTGCTTGAAAAAAACTGTATGTATCCTCATAATTTTCAAAGTGATTAACTCACGAATAATCTCATTATTTCAAGAAATAGAAGGCTAATTAAAGTTTATCCTCTGAATGGACATTTATAAAAAAGTAATATTTATCACTGCCTTGCCACTAAATATGCTAATTTACTGATAAGAAGACCCTAAATTTTTATTTATCGGGTCTGGCGAAATTCCATTTTTTTTTTAAATAAGGGAAATTATATTATTCAGTTCTAGTAGAGTTTTAGCAATGCACAATATTGGTGTCTGTTTGCAAAGACAACTTTAAATATATTTAATTTTAAATTTATAGAACAATAATAATAATTGGTCCTTATTGTTTTCCTTCCTTTCTTTCCTTTTTTTTTAGTGGTCTTCTTTGTCTGTGGTCTTTTCAGTCGTCCAGACAGGCCCCTGGGTGTGAAGCGTGTGTTTCCAAGAAGATGTTGCAGAGGCAGAGCAGCATTTTGAGGAGAAATTAAGGGAATCGCGCGAAACAATCTTAATGTTAAATAAAAAGATATCCAAGTTTGAAGAAGAAAAAAATACTTAAAGTGAAAAATTTATCAACGAACAGGTACGGTCAAGGAAATTGGAAAACGAACTAAGCGACTTAAATCAAACCATGAAAGAAATGCTGGCTAGCTTAAAGAAGTTGTAGGTAGACAATGACTGGTGCCAGTCTAAATTAAGTAAGCTAAGAAGTGCGGTAAATATACAAAAGTTACCAGTCGTGAACCCAGATGAAAGGAAGTCAACTCCAAAAGCACAACAATTAGAAAAACAAAAAAGACGACCCCAGATATTGATAATTGGAGATGCGGTGGTCAAAGGTTCAATTCAAATTATTAAAAAAATCAGTAACAACAAATATGATATAAATTGTCAACAGTTGGATAGGGTAAACTTCGAAAGACTCTCGCGGGAATGTATTTCTCTGTGTAGAGGTTTTTCTAAAAATGACTGTGTTCTGTTGTTTAGGGGCATATATGAACCAATTATGGGCAAAAAAATACAACAAGACACCATCAACAATTTGATTGAGAAAACAAAAAACACTAATCTTTTCATTATTGGCCCCCCTCTACGATATAATCGTCCAGTGTTGAACGACTTTATAGCACAACAAAATGCATTTATTTAGTCAACGATAACCGGTTCCCATGCATGTTTCTTGCCATTAATAACCAATTCACGGAACGGAGCTTTAGATCATGCAACAAAATCTGAGCTTTTTTCGTATATCTTTCGATTGTTTTTTGATGGACGCAGGCTATTTTCTCCTTTCTCTCAATCGTCACCAGGTGTGGAGATGATTAATGATTCCGTCGATAATAACAGCCAGCAAAATTTTTGTCACCTGCCCAACTTTCCAACTCACAATTAGAAATGGTAACTGCTGCTAATGACAGATCTTCAGCAGATGGTAGTCTTGTCATGTTTTACCAAAATGTCAGGGGTCTACGCACCAAAATTAATAAAATTTCTCTTAGCGTCATGTCTTGCGACTATGACGTAATATTTCTCACCGAGACATGGCCTTCCATTTCTAACAATGAAATATTTAAAAATGAATATATAGTTTTTCGAACAGATAGAAGTTATAAGGAACTAGGGTGTCAGATTGCCATTTCTTCTTTTTTTCAGGCTTCTATGATTGTTACTTCTGCTCATATCGAGTTCGACGCTGTTTGGGTTCTGATGAAGACAGGCAATGCAAGTTTGGTACTAGGATGTGTATATTTTCCACCTAATTCTAACCAGGAATGTTATCAGTCTTTCTGCAATACCTGTGAGTCGCTGAGAAATAGATTCAATAACTATACATTTTTTATTCTTGGGGATTTTAATTCCTTCGGTGGAATGGATCTATGAAGACAATTCACTGGTTCCAAAATGTTTACCGTCCCTAGCTTCTCAAACTCTTGTTGTGACAATGAGTTTTCTTGAATTGCAACAAATCTCTTTTTATTCACATGGGCAGAATTTTAGATCTACTATTTGCTGATGACTTCGTTAGTGTTTTCGTTTCATCTTCAAATTTTCCTCTTGTACAGATTGACCCCTACCATCCAGCAATTGATGTGAAGTATAAAATTAAATATGTTTCGCCGATAAAAAATCAAAATCAAGTAAGTGTTTACCAGTTTCATAAAGCAAATTTCGTCAATTTGGATATTTTTATAAGCAGTCCGACTGGTCTTTCTTATTGTCTGAGCCTGATATTAACAGAATGATTGAACAGTTCTATGAGATTTTGTTTCAGGGTATCAATAATTGTATCCCCAAGAAGATCGTGGCTGACTGTAAATATCCCAAATGGTTTAACCTCCCCTTAAAAAAGCTTATTGGACAAAAGAATTGCTTATACAAAAGATATAAAAGGACCGATAAACTTGCTGACTATTTGGCGTATTCTGACATAAGACGTGAGGTTAAACTTCAAATTGATATGTGTTATCTTACATATGTCACACAGACTGAGATACATATCCCAGAAAACATTAAATACTTTTGATCATTTGTAGGAAACTTAAGAAAGGACTCCAATCTGCCCAGTGTTATGAATTTTGACAGGCAAGAAATCACTGGAACAAATAACATCGCAAATGCTTTTGCTACTCACTTTCAGTCTTGCTATACTTACCACCGTAATTTAGACTTTACTATTCATATTCATATTCTTTATTCATGTTACAATTACAAATGCAATATACACAAGTCATATCTAGATAAATTTAAATTTTTTTTTTTTTAAATATTGAACATTAAAAAATATATAATAAAAAACATATTAATACTAATACAATGAACAATGAAACATTCATACAATTAAAATGCAAATATTACAAGATATTAAAATCAAAGGACAGGTACTCATTAAAAGAATAAAAACAGTTTTGTGTTAAAATTTTCTTGGTGGTTCTTTTAAAATTTAAAAAAGGTAAAGTTTTAATCTCCATGGGGAAAACATTAAAACATTTTATTGCCCAATAGTTCGGACCTCCCTGACACCTCTTTAATCGCCAGTAGATAGGCACAACATCACTGCGATGCCTTGTCTCATACTGATGTAGTTCCTGGTGAGTTACAAACAGGTCTGAGTGTTTCTTAACATACAATAGATTCTCAAGTATGTACAAGGAAGGAACAGTAAATATTTCACAACTTCGAAAAGCCCCTCTGCAGTCCTCTCTATAGTCCAATCCACTCAGCACCCTAACTGCCTTTCGCTGCAAACCAAATAGTCGAGATGAATTAGCTGCATGCCCCCAAGCAAGTATCGCATATGAAAGGTGAGAGTGGAAGGTTGCATAATAAGCTGTAGTACACTATAAGAGACTCTATGAGCCAAACTTCGAAGCAGATACAGGCTCCTGGACAGTGTGAGGGCAACAGTGCTGATGTGAACATCCCACCTCAAGCGAGGATCAATATGGACCCCAAGAAATTTTGCGTCCAAGATATTGGAGTTCGCATCTCCCAGATCTCTCATAGAAAACACCATTCTCGATGTCTTTTCTTTATTCAACACCAGCCTGTTGCTATTAAACCAACGTTCAGCCCTCTCCCGTGCCACCATGGAATCTGCCATTGAAGCCTCGATTGTATCAGCACATACAGTCACAGTTGTGTCATCAGCAAAAAGAGTAAATTTGGGTTTCTGATCCACAAGTGGAAGATCATTAATGTATATCAAGAATAGTACTGGGCCCAAAATGGAGCCCTGAGGTACCCCTATAGTCAATTCACGCTTTGCCGATGCCACCCCCGAATACTGCACAGCCTGACACCTTCTCTCCAAATATGACTGAATCAGTCCAACACTATTAGGGCAAAAGCCATATGCCTTCAGCTTCCGTAGGAGGATCCCATGCTCCACACAGTCAAAGGCCTTGCTAAGGTCACAAAATAATACTGTGCTGTATTGCATATTCCGGAATGCATCTGTGATATCCGACACTAAGTCAAGAATACCCTGTGCTTTTGCCCTTTCTAAAACCAAATTGACTTTTGCTAAATAAATAGTTGTTTTCAAAATAAAAGCTGATTTGTTTTGTCATTTGTGTGTAAAATTGATCCAATAAGTTATTCAGGAAAGATACTATCAACATAGTGTTTTACAGAGGCAGAAATCTTTAATAAATTAAAGGACCTTGATCCTTCCAAGAAGGCTGGCCCTGATGGAATTCCTACTATTCTATTGCAACGATGCTGTGAGTCATTGTCTCAGCTTCTATGTATAATTTTTCAGAGATCCATTAATCTGGGTTCCTTTCCTGAATTTTGGAAGTTTCCTACCCTTCTGTCCATTTTCAAATCTGGTGATAAAAGTGATGTGAAGAACTACAGAGGTATTTCTTTACTTTCACATATACCAAAGCTCTTTTAGGCAATTATCACCGATCATATATTTGAGTCTTTAAAACACTATATTACGAGTATGCAACATGGTTTTTATCGTGGTCGTTCAACAACTACCAATCTTCCAATATTTCAAAATTACTTAGTGACATCGGTTGAGGCTGGCAAGCAGATCGATGTTATTTACACTGACATATCTAAGGCTTTCGACAGTGTTTGCCATCAGCTTCTGTTATGGAAATTACAGCAAATTGGTTTTTGTGGAAAATATCTTAAGTGGATCAAATCGTATTTATTTAATCGTCGCCAGCAAGTCAACATATGCGGTTCAGTCTCTAAGGAGATTCTTATGACCTCGGGTGTCCCGCAGGGTTCGCATGTGGGTCCAGTTCTTTTTCTGCTCTTTATAAATGATATAATATCCTGTTTCGAATTTTCCGAATATCTTTTATATGCCGACGACTTAAAATTCTTCTCACCAGTCTCCTTAGACTCCAATCCTCTGCAGTCTGATATGGAAAGGCTCGTCAAATGATGCAGAACTAATTATCTCTCTCTTAACATCTCGAAATGTAAAGTGCTCCGTTTTCACAAATGTATTAATACCATACCCTCCACCTACTTCATAGATAATGTAAACCTCGAAGTTGTTAGTTCTTTCATGGATCTAGGTGTTATTTTTGATGAAAATCTAACTTTTAATCTACATATTGATAACATTGTACTTAAGGGTTTTAGACTTCTGGGTTTTATAAAGCGACATATGAAACACGTAACTGATACCAAAGCAATTGGGTGTCTCTATAACTCATTGGTTCGTAGCGTTCTAGAATATTGTTGTACAATATGGAGTCCATCATACCAGTGTCACATCGACAGAATTGAAAAGGTGCAAAATAGGTTTTCAAAATGCCTCTTACATAAATTGCATTTCCCATATCAAGGTCTGTCATCTAATACTAGAGCTCTTCTTTGCGGCCTTCAAACCCTTGAATTTAGAAGAAAGAAGGCACCTCTGGTCTTTTTGCATAAATTGGTGAATGGGGGGATTGACTGTGAAGTGCTGCTTGGATCAGTCCCGTTTTTAGTACCTATTAGAAGAACAAGACAATCACAGCTGTTTGTTGAAAGGTACCACTGTACAAATTATGGGTTTAATGCATTTGTTGACCGACTAGTTCACAATTACAATCGTCACTTCTCAGAATATGATATTTTCAGACTAAACACTTTGCAGCTGAAAAGGCAGTTAACCGGATTGGTTTTGTAATGTTTTTTGGCCCATATTGATGTTAGTTTTTGTTTAATTAGTTGTGTAGTTTTATCATTATTCATGTATTAATTTATTTCAATTGAAAATCTTTCTTATTGGTAATTTTTGTTTGCTGATGACATATTTTTTCTTAGAGTTACTGACTTCATTATTTATTTATTTGACGTTATTTGCGAATGTTTAGCATTCTGTAGTGTACGTTTCTGAAGGGCCACTTGTCCGATGCGTGCATCGGCTATGTCCTTACAAAAATAAATAAAAAAAAATAAATTTTACATTTAATTTAAATTTTAATTTTAGCAATTATTATACTATGTTAACAAGATATATTTCTTAGACAATAAAGCTATTTTTGATTTGATTTAAGTCTGGGTTAAGTTAAACTTGTCTTTGCCCTTAAATAAGTCATAAAAGATATTGGACTATGCTATCGTTGTTAAGTGGCAAAGGGATTAAAAAATATTTCGATTCCTTACATTTTTGCTAAACACAAGAGTGTTTCACAGCCCAGACAATTGCAAGCAATTCACGTTCTATTCTGCATTACATAAGATCCTAAAGGCATATGCAATGGGGAGATCTTTGCCTATTGGGCCTTGCGACACGACAGCACCAATAGTGAACGAACTGGCCTGTGTGGTTAACAAGAATTGCTCCCAAAAGTCAGGATAGATCAGAATTGTGTTAGAGATGATGGCTTTCTTCACCCCTTTGAAGCTTAATTTACAATCAGTCAAAGGAAAAGAGTGTATCCTTTTTAAGAAGTTTGGTCAAGGGTTTTCAGATTTTTTGCGAAATTAGGAATAAATCATCGACAGTAGCCAGCCAGTCTAAAAAACAATTGAATGCTTTTTTAATTTTTTGGGAAAAGTGCTCGTGGACTGTGGGAGAATTATAATTATATCTTCCATAGATACCAAACAGGGCTTATTTTGAATGCCAAGAAGGATGTTGTCCATAACCTGTTGAAAGGTGTACAGAGCATTCTTAAGGTCAAAGGGCATACTAATAAATTCGTAGTGACCATTTTCTATTGAAAAAGCTGTCTTAGGGATGCTTTAGGGTCAATTTTGATTTGGTGGAATCCTGAGGCGAGATCTAGGGTTGTAAAATATTTGTATGTCCCTAGTTTGTCATGGTCAGAAATTTATTTATTTATTTATTCACTCAAGTACACTACAGAAACATTTTATTTGGTACAAACTACTATTAAAACCTATTTAAATAATGTATGTGATCATGTATTATGTAAGCAAAATTATGATATTTTGCACAAAGCGAGTGATGTAAACTGTCCATCTCATCAGTACCTCCTCAATACTCTTCGAGCCAAGATAGACTATGGTGTTGAAAATGGCAGATGAAATTCCAGAACTTGGGATTCTTCAAAATTTAAAATCACTTGAGATAGATTTAACACAGGATAAAATATGGGCAAGTGATATACAGACTAAAATAAATTTAAACAATAATCTATTAAATATTATACACTTTAATATTAGAAGCATTCATAAAAATTTTAATGAGTTTTTAGTAGCTTTTGAAACATATAACCTTCAATATTGTGATATTATTGTTTTTAGTGAATTGTTTGATAGCTATGATGGACAATATAATTTAAAAGGATATAACATGTACTTTAATGGCTCTAAGCACAATAGAAATGATGGAATGATAATTTTTATTAAATCAACCTTAATTTATCTAACAAAAAATACTTTGCTTACTAAGTTTATAAATTAATATCAGATGCTACAAATAATACTCAAGACAAAACAAGTAACACACCTCCGCCTATATTAAATACTGATTCAAGCGCATTTACAAACTTAAAAAATCTGGCAAATTTCTGTAATAATTTTTTTATTGTGGGGGTAGACATGCTCAAAAAAATTCTGAAACAAAAAAATGAATTTAAAATTTCTACCAATCAATTAACATCACTTTATTTAAGACAAGTAAATAACATTGAAATAATTGAAAAAATAAATAGTTTAAAAAACAACAGTAGTCCTGGTATTGACAGAATAAGACAGAAATAAAAAACAACCATATATTCTTACTGGACTCTCTTGTTCATATCAGTAATAACACCTATATATAAATCAGAATCAAATTCAAATTCAAATATATTTTATTCACCATAGAAGTTTTTACAAGAAGTACAAACTTATTAGGCTAGTCAATGAAAAGAAGTTTTAAAATAAATATGGCTAACAGTTGCAGTCAAGTTTACAACTTAAAACTAGTACATAAAAAATAAAAAGAAAATGTATTGGCATCCTCACTGAAAAATAGGCAATACGCAGGCACAAAAATATACAAACAGAAATACGTATTTGCAAACAAGACAGGAAACAAACAGATTACATTCACTATTAGAAGTTACCAAACTAGACAAAACGATTCAAAAATCGGTCAGGAATAAATAATAAAATAAGACTTAAATATCAAATATAATACAACTACAATATATACATTACACGAAGTCAAAATGAGGTTTTTTTCAAACAAGTTTCCCCTAGTGCTCCAAGACAAGACAGATAAGACAAAAGTGACTAATTATCGGCCTATAAATTAAATAAATAATTTTGCTATGATTTTCGAAAAATGTGTAAAAGATAGATTTTTACAGTTAAACTTAATCTTATCGCCAAATCAATATGGATTTTTAAGTAAATTAAGTACCTCTAACGCACTCTACCACCTTACAAAACACATCACGGACAAACTTGATATTAATGAGAAATGCAAAGCTGTATTCCTAGATTTGGCAAAGGCATTTGATACCGTACCCCATCACCTACTTCTGGAAAGGAAAGGTGTTAGAGGTGTGGTATTGGATGTCTTTGAAAGTTACTTAGATGGAAGAGTACAATATGTCAAAATAGCCGAGACTTTAAGTGATCCATTAAATATTAGAATAGGTGTGCCGCAGGGTATAGTATTGGTCCCAATCCTATTTTTGATCTTTATTAATACCTTAACTAATTTAAAACTCAGGAATGGTACAATTGTTTCCTATGCAGATGACACTACCATATTGTTCTCTGCAAGAACATGGGCTGAAGTAAAAGAAAGTGTAATTAATGGACTAGACATTATTCACAATTGGTTAAATACGTTTAAACTGACTCTAAACAGCAAAACGACTTATATTGCCTTCTCGGTAACCCCCTGCAAATCGTCCAACTTTTAATTCCATTCAAGTGAGAGATTCAAATACAGTAATCAAAGAGGTGTCACATACTCGATATTTGGGCGTATTTATTGACAGGCATTTGAAATGGAATCAACATGTTTCTAAATTGACAGTAACCATTAGAAAGCTGTTGTATAAATTTTATATTTTAAGAAATATCTTGAGTAAAAAGTTAATATCTGTTTATAAAACCATTGTAGAATCATTATTAAGATATAGTATTGTTGTGTGGGGTGCTATGTATAAGAATGCTTTACACCCATTGAGCACTGTGCAAAATTACATATTAAAGGTGATTCACAGGAAAAATAGACTTTATCCTACAAGCATGTTGTATTCAAGAGAAGTATTTGATGTAAGATCTGTGTATGTTTTGGAGGTCAGCATTTTTATTTATAAGAATAAAGATCTCAAAGAATATGTCAACCATAGCTATCTAACGAGAAATAAATCAAATGAACACATGAAGCTATCTAAAAGTAACACTAATGCTAATATGAGATTCTTTAACTACTATGCACCGAAGATTTATAATCTTATACCTTTAGAAATAAGAAATATTGCTAAAATTAAATTATTTAAACAAAAATGTAGATCTTATATTTTGGATAAATGTAATATATTTAAGAACCTATTATAATTTTAAGTTTGGTTATTATTGTTAGGGTACATTAACTTGATATAATGTGGGGACCTGGGGCTTGCTTTTGCTTTTATGTTTAAACATCATAATTTGAAAATTAATTTATGTCATAACTTAAACTTAATCTATGGAAAATTGTAACTGTTACACATACAGGTGTTTAGTCATCTAGGTGTTAGGTTGCAATTTGGGTGAAAATTATCCTAGCATTTACACAAATATTGTAGAGGAATAAATTTACAGGCATATATTAAAATTTTGATATAATTTAACAAAATGTATTATGTAAATACTGGAGATAATAAATGTGGTAGGGCTACAGGGGTACTGTACCCTCCAAATAAATAAATAAAATAAATAAAATAAATAAAATAAATAAAATAAATAAAATAAATAAAATAAATAAAATAAATAAAATAAATAAAATAAATAAAATAAATAAAACAAATAAATAAAATAAAATAAATAAAATAAATAAAAAAATAAATAAAATAAATAAAATAAATAAAATAAATAAAATAAATAAAATAAATAAAATAAATAAAATAAATAAAAAAATAAAATAAAATAAATAAAATTATAAAGATAAGCAAAATTTTAAATCCGTATATTAGTATTGACATTTTATAGGGATTTACTAATTGTTTAACATTCTTTTTAAACCAGATAGATTAAGCGAGAAAATGTCAAAGTCAGAAAAGAAGCTTTTATAGTTACATACTAAACGGTTAATGAAAGCAGTTTGGCCATAGTTGGTTCTATGATGTTGTTTCATTTCAGATAGTTTGTGCAACAGTAGAGCATGGCAGACAATATCAAAAGTTTTAGATAGGTCAGTATAAATGCAGTCAATCTGATGTCCAGCCTCGACTGAGCAAACAAAATTTTGATACTCTGCAAGGTTAGTAGCAGTTGAGCGACCTCCGAAAAAACCGTGCTGTTCAGGTGCAATGTGATTTTTGAGAGTATCAAAAATCTCATCAGTGAGAATGGCCTCAAAGAGTTTAGGTATGACGGAGAGTAGTGATATTCCTCGATAATTGTTAATATTCATTCTTTCAAATCTCCATAGATAACAAACTGATTGATATAATTTTCATATTCGTTCCTTAAGGATTCGCAGGTATTGCAGAAAGATTGGCAGCAGTCTAAGGACGAGTTCGGAGGAATATATACACAGCGGATTATCAGATTTGTCCAATTGACACTCAGCTGAATCCAGACATCCTCGTAGGAAGCATTTATTGGTGTACAAATAAAACAGGCTTGAAAATTATTAGAAGTGGCGATAAGCACTCCACCACCCCTTTGACAGTTCAATTCCTGTCTCTACGAAATATGGTGAATTGTGAACTAAATAGTTCAGAATCGGCCATGTTTCAGATAGGATTATAATATCAAATTTCAAAGAGAGGGTAACTTTTAAAATTCTATCCATTTTCGTTCTGAGACACCTGACATTCTGATAATATATGGCAAGTTTGTTTCGTTCGCAGACATTTAAAAATTTTGAGTTGCGTTATTTTGAATAGTGTTATCAGTACTGGCATTGTCCGTATCATGCTCAGATTGATTCGTAGTGGCGGTATTGGAGATAACATCCTGAGGTGCCTTTAATTTAGTAAATAGGTGACTAACCAAACTAGACTGGTCAAAAAAGCTCAAAATTCCATTTGAAGTATGACAGAGAAGTGGTAAAAAATTCACTTTCGTTGTTTCTTTCAACAATATCCATAATGGTACTGTTGTGCTCCTCTATGATTCTGTTTAAAATAGGCCTGTTCTGAAAAAGTGGAGGACTAACGAGAATGAAATTAGTATGGCGACAGGCATCAAAAAGAGCTTCAATATTATCTGTTTTTATTGCTTTTCCTTTAACAGCACTCTGTGGTCCTCAAAGTATTATTATATAATCATTTTTTGTAAATTTTTTAGCAAGAAGAGAGCACAGATTAACTGTCTCATCAAAATACATTCTCTTTTGCCATTGGCAGTTAATGCCGAGATTGCCAGTTGTATAACGTTTGATTAGGTTAACAAAGCCGCACACGTTCATGTCACCTATTACCAAAGCCTGCTGTCTTCTTACAGAACGAACCTCAGGCAACATTTCTGCCAAGTTTGTCTGTTCTTTAGCATTGCTTGTATCATTCCTTGACTTCGCAAGCTCTACATCCAGGGGAGTCAACGCTCTAGTATATATTAACTTAGATCTTAGCCTTTGCAGTTCGCCGCTGTAAGTTTCGTTTTCAGCTTCTAGTGTTCTGATAGAAGTCCACCATATTTTGATTAAGTACATTCAGTTCCAGCAGTTTACTCCTTAATCTTGCTAGGTCAAGATCATTCTTATGTGAAACCTCTTCTATTTGTGCATTTTTCTGAGAAAGATCAATAATTTGAGTACTTAATTTAGAAATTGTATCTTTTTTTTCCTTCAGTTGATTCAGAAGTTTCTCTTCGTTTAGATAAACTTCGTCGGTGAGGTGTTGAGTTTTTTTTCTTTCCCTTGTATAGTGTGCATCCTTTTGAATGATTTCATTCCTAAGCTGGGTCAATTTGCTATTTAATTGTCTAACTGTCTCTTCGTTGTCCAGTTCATTCTTTTCCAATGCTACATACTTTTCTTTAATCAGTGCGTCCCTTTTCTCTATCTCTCCATAAAGATGACCAATTTTGTCATTACTTAAGTCAATTCCCTCACGAACTAGAGAACAACATATCTTGTGACCATTCAGATTTTTATGAATTTTCATGCGGGATTTACAGCTGGGATGAAGCACATTTAAGCAAACTATACAGACTAAATTATTAAAATCCTTTTTGCAGCACTTAAAGAATTTATCCATTATTAAAATTTAATTTTACTTATAACTAACACATTAAATAAAAGTCAACATTTAAAATATAAATAAAAAAGTCTAAACTATAAAATATATTATTTTCAAAACACAAGGTCCAAACCATTAAAAATAATACATACACATATTTAAATATATATACAAAAAGAAAAGACACAAACAAGAAGTGAAGAGACACCACTCCCCTACTCAGTTCAGAAAGATGATACCTCTAAAAAAAAACAATTTAGTAATTTGTAAATTTGTGACAAATTTCCACAAAATAAGATAAAGCTGTACCTGTTTACTTATTTCGAGTCATTAAGATTTGAAATGAATTGACGAAGTCACTGATTTGGGAAGGTGAAATCGGCTATAGAATGGAACTAAATCAAGAAAAGGTTTTTGCTGAATTCACCAGGTGAAACAGGCTATATAATTTATCAATATTCTGGTATATATTTGAAGGTTTATGGAAGGCAAGGATAAGGAATTTATTTCAAATGGTAATAATGGGAATAAGATAAGAACTAACATCAGTTGATAAGAACTTAAAGTATATGTATATGTTTAAGATTATTTTTTAGGTGATATTTAAATATACTGCAGGCATTTCTGTATGGCGTAAAGTCCTTATGAACTTACCAATACATGCGAACGGCAGCCAGTCATCTTTTCGGAGAGCTGTAGGTTGCAGGTTCTCGGGTACACCTTTCGAAATTAAAATGGGCGCCACCTAATTGACTGTGACTCAATTAGGAAAAAATCTATATCGATATTTAAATGCAGACAAAATAAAGATTTGGAGGGCTTTTCAATAAAACACTATATAAAGTGCAGACTGTCAAATTTTAATGATCAACTTGATGTTTTGTTTCTTTTTTTTTAAGAGTTGTTTTATAAAATAACATGAAAATCAGCTTACATTCAAAAATTCAATTGACATTAAGATATAAAAAACTAAATCAATCAAATCAATATCATCAACCTGTGAACATCTGGTGAAATGTCATGACACAAATCTGTAAATATGTAAAGGCTGTTTTACAAAAAAATAGGTTACTTACTTCCTTTCTGCTACCTTATATAAAATTTACAAATATAAAAATTAAGAATTAACTCCTCGTACTCTTACAGGAAGGAACTCCAAAACCAACTCTTGGTTTATGTACCCCAAAAATTACACCATAAACTTGTAACTATATCCCAAAACCATATCTTGAATTCTTAACCTGAAACCCTACAAACGATTGTTTGTCTTAAAATAAAATCAACACGGAATGTGCAAAAACAAGTTATTTACAACAAAACGATTCAAAGACATTGCCTTACCTCCAGTCATCTAGAGGGCTCCTTCGACGTCAACGGTCACCAACAAAGGGAATTTCCAGACATCTAGAAAGGCTTCTTGAGGACCGACTGCCAAAACAAAATTCAGGACGCCATTCACGTGGTTGATCAAATGTGGAACCAAACAAAACGGGACCAAAATTTAGGGCCAGATGATGTCCATAAATAGGCCTTAGGCTTTCAACAGCACTGCACTTTAAAATAAATTACTTATGACATACTTTCAGTACTTTAAAAAATTGGTCCATTAAGGCACTTTTATGAAGCCGGACACATGTTGCACTTCTAAAGAGAGCCAATAGAGAGGAGCGAGAAAATCAGCTCCAGAAAATTCCAAGAAGTTTGACATTCCCCTCCATCATTCTTCCTTACTTCAGACTTATGTCAACCTAATGCCATAAAATACAATAATAATTACAGTCGAGTCCACTGCTGGCGCCACTGGTATAAGGGAGTAACAACCCTGATAATATTCGGTGTCCTCCGAATAGAGCTGGCGAATTGCTCCTGAGCAGAACCAAAATTATAACTTAAATGAAAAATCAGACACCGTCAAAGCTGGCTGGATGTCGAAAAATAAGAAACCAATGAAACCATAGTGACAGAAGAGAAAGGCAGGCAAATTCCGAATATTTATAAACAAAGCAAAAACAAATTTCTTTTATCTTAATTTAGAGAAGTTGAAAATACTTTACAAAATGTAATCCAATGAATTATGAATAAAACATATTGAGGTATGTAAAATGTAATTTACATAAAAGTCTTGATATTTTAAAGATTAACTGCAAAGTTATAATGTTCAATTTTGTTTCAGATTACTAATTGGCTTAAAATAATGAAAAACCATCAGCCAAAATGTCTGTTTAACATTCCATACCAAACAAACATAAAGAAAAGCAGCTTGGACAAATGAAAACAAAAAGTTATATAAACTGAAACTTTCTAATAGTTCAAGTGTTCTCAAAGTGTTAAATTGATATTTTACAAGAAAGAAGAGAGTAAATATGTGTATCATAATTCATGTGAGTGGAATGGACTGAAAGAAGAATCCAAAAAACCAGAATATTTTATTGTAAATAAAAAAATTGTTATTTTCATTAATAAAGAAGGCCAGTTTTATTAACTAAAACTGATTATATATTCAAAATATGTCACTTTCAATAGTAACACCCTATTAATAAAGATTCTATTAACTTTCTTTCATAAAGTGTATGATATATAAATTTGGAAAAATCCAACTCGTAGAGTTATTCGACAGAATGGTGTTAGAACACTGTGTAAAAATCAATAACTATATAACTAGCCAAATTTAGTAATTGCCTTAGTGTTACTATACACTAAATAATTATACATACATTTGAAAATGTTATATCTGCACAGGTATTTTTCACTTTTCCTTGGCTATTGTTAGTTTTTATAAAATTTTAGATTGATCATCATCTAGCAAATATTCTTTTCCACATTTCAACACTAAACACAAAATTGTTAAGACTTATGTACACTTTTAAAAACAACAAAAACAGACGAACGACGATAGACGTGTACACTTAAAATTACACCATGAACCCAGAAATATTGGGGATACTTAATGAATCAATAAATCATTTATTTGCACAATTGAAAAGTATTAAAAAGTCATATAATAATTGAAGAAAAAAACATCTGACAATAACTTAAGGAACTACTGGAAATAACAATTAATCTCTACCAAATATTTCAAAAACTATAAAAGCATAAGAAATATTTTTTAGCCAAGTGCTTAATAAAGGAATTAATAATAATAATAATAAATATCGTAATACAGTTCAATAATATTTGCTAAGCAAGGAATATCAACAAACCTCAATAAAAAAATTAGTGTGAGGTCTGGTGTCATTAACAAACCCAAGCAATTGTCATTTTTTTTAAATTTACATGACCACCTATGGTGTATAGAGTAGATTAAACACATTTCCTATGCTGAAACAAACTAAAAAAGTTATGTGCAATGCTGCCAAACTCACCTGATTTTCTAGAAATATATATCACAGGCTTTAATGATGGTTTTATCATTGAACCTGGGCTAACTTAATGCTAACGAAACAGGTCCACCACCACCATAATATAAGTTTTGTTAAAAAAAATAGCTAAGTGCTTTCAATATATAGTATCTCAAAAACGCAGCATTAATTAGAACACCCTATACTTATAACACTTAAATTATACATGTAATTCTAGGCATTTCTTGCATAAAATCTATGTTGTACTTTGCTGTGCAAGTAATGTTATGGACATAACATTGTAACAGAATAGACTATAACAACGATATAGAGTATATATTTTTATATATTCTAAATATAATACAAGCAATATTTTACTAAAACTGTTGGTTCTCATGTTCAAGCTTAAACAGGCTTGATTATTTAACAAGAATTATAAGTAAATTTGTCTAATATTAGTTTCGAGAATTTTAAACCCTAAATAAAGTATCATATATCTCAAATGCTATATTTTAGAGTACAGACAGAGTTATGGATAGTTTCTTAAAAGGTTACAATTTATGCCTTCCTTTTCGAGGGTTTATGATCCCATATGGTCCCTGTTTCATGGTAATCTTTCTTTGATCTGTTTAATTTAACTTGTTGCAATTATTAATTGAAACATTTTATTTGGTTCGATGCAATGATAATAAACGGTCAATTTGCTATGTTGAAAATACAATAGGGTACTTTGTAATAGGAACATTACCGAAAAGCGATGTTTTTGGGGCATAATTTTCCCTTCAGAAAAGATAAACTGAAAGGGTTTTTAGTGCCTTTTTTTCGCTATGACTTTTCGGACCCATAATGTGGATAAGTTAGTATAGGCTTATATACTAAATTATATAAATAATCTTAGGACTAAGAATTGAAGGGAATATCATTTTAATCTATTTATTCACTTTTTATTATCATGGGTGACACTTCGTGTTTCTAAGACAAAGTTCCGAACTTAAAGTTTAGAGTAGGGACTTAAGCTTCACCATTCACAGCTTTATTCGTTTCGTCCTGACTAACTAATAAAATCAAAGAGGGGATTGGTCTAAGGGGTGGATCTAGTAATAGCTGAGCTAACTTCGTATTTTACGGGAAGTCTAAAAGTCAGTCTGGCAGAGTTTTGTTTCTTATAGTTGATCTTAAATTCTTCTTGTGTGGTGGTTTATGGGGCTTTAATTATACAGTGAGATATTAAAGTTAAAGGATTTTCAAAGATATTTTATTTTCATTCTATGGTTTATTTGGGGAGTATCTTGTTTACAAGAGTTAAATTTATGGGTTATTTAAAGATTCTTGTTTTCTTTTCTTTTGTACTAAGGTTGATTTTAAGATAATTCCCTCATTTTCTAGATTTAAATTTTTTTTTTTATTAGGTTTAAGTATTATTTTTGTACAGCATATCACTTACTTTACTTTTGTTAATAGATTTTTAAGTTGTTTTTAAAAACCAAATCTTTTATTTAAATAAACCATCTGATAGTTAAATAAATATATATTCAAGAAGAAGATACCATCATTGTTGCAGCAAATTATAGACCAATTTCCCTGCTGCCAGTTGTCTCAAAGGTATTTGAAAAATGTATGGCCTTAAGAATAACTGCATTTTTTGAGACAAATGAACTGTTTTCTAAGCAGCAATTTGGTTTTCGAAAGGGTAAAAGTACTGTACTGGGCATTCTTGACCTCATCTCTTCTATTGTGAGTGCCTTTCATGAGAGGCAATACAACACAGTCCTCTTCTGTGATCTTAGCAAGGCCTTTGACTGTGTTAGCCATAGCATTCTCTTACAAAAACTTTGTGCTTACAATTTTAGCGATAGTAGCATAGAATTAGTAGAGTCCTACCTTGCGAACAGGAGTCAGGTGGTGAAGTGTGATGGAGTGACATCGGCGGAGAGAGGTATGAACATTGGTGTTCCGCAGGGCTCAATTTTAGGTCCTGTTCTATTTCTCATCTACATCAATGACTTACCTATTAATGATAGCATAGTACGATACACCCTCTTTGCTGATGACACGACTATCTCGGTTGCAAGAAGTACATTAGAGGATTCTTTAATTGGTTCTGTCGCTGCGCAGTCTGAGGCCGAGCATTGGTTTCATGCAAATCGACTTCTACTCAGTAAGGAGAAAACAAAAAAAATGGTGTTTGCAATGCGTGATCTGGATGAGTGTGGGGATGTTGTGCCTGAGGCAAAATTTCTGGGAGTCACCTTAGATCCACGACTTCAGTGGGGTCCGCATATGGACAATATTGCTGGAAAGTTGGCACGGGGCATTTATGTGCTGAGAAGCCTCTCAGCATGTGTGTCCTTGCCTGTTCTACGAACAGCCTATTTTGTGGTATTTCACTCTCACTTGTCTTATGCAATACTAGCTTGGGGACATTCCTCGGGGGCTCAAAGGGTATTCGCTCTGCAAAGAAGGGCAGTGAGAATCATTGCTCGTCTTGGCTACAGAGATGACTGTAGAGATGCATTTGCATCTCTGGGAATACTTACCTTGCCATCTCTATATATCCTGGAAAACCTAGCATTTGCTAAAAGAAATATTGATATATTTCAAACGAATAGAGACCTTCATAACCATCATACCCGAGGAAGAGATCATTTGGTTGCCCAATGCTGGCGATTGAAGAGGTGTCAAGATGGTCCTCGATACTGGTCAATCAAATTCTTTAACTCGGTACCTGAACAGATAAGGAACCTTCCAGTAAATACGTTTTTGAAGAAAATTAAAACAATTCTTGTTCAAAAATCATTTTACTCTTTTAGTGAATTTGAAAATGTAAATATTGAATTCTTTTTAAATGTATGTTTCTGTTTTTTAGCTTTACTTTAAACCGTTTTAATTGTCTTCTAGCGTGTGTTGTGATGTGTAGTGCCTAGATGTTAGTATTTTATTCAATTGTACCTCAATTTTGATTTTTAATTTTCACTTTGTATTTTGACGTATGTAAACTGCATTGTATTGACATGAAATGATAATAAATAAATAAATAAATAAGTTTGCTGTTGTTCGAGTTTATATGGCCGCAGAATTGGTGAGATAAAATGTTTAATTCAATTTGTACTAACAATTATATTTCATAACATGTTAAATTATAATTAATGAAGTAGCCTACAGAGTACCTTTGATTTTACTTATCATATATTAGTTAATTTCAGTATTGTGACAAGGTTGTCCGCTCAAATAAATAAATAATTTTAAATATAATAAATAACTGCCCGATAACCCTGCTACAATTTAATGGTGGCAGCTAAGCGAATAAAATGAAAGACTTGCATTTTTTTTATTTGTCATGTTCTTATCGTTGAGTATTTTTTTATATTGCAAGTTGATCAGTTTTATAAAAGAACTCATGCATTTCATTATCTTGAGGTAGTTTAAGTTTCATTTTTGTTTTGAATGAGTAGTAGGCTCATAAATAATATCGAATGATGAAATGGTTTTTTTTGGCGCAAGTGCCAAAATAAACGAAAATTGCTCATTGAGAGACCAAATATTTTTCACTGACGGGTGAAATATCTATCAACTGTAAATTGTGTATCAAGACGAAACCTGGGTAGATAATGATATGACAGTGAACAAATGCTGGCAAAGTGAAAGCGTTACAGATGTTGTTCAGGGAATCCGCTCTAGTAGTCGCTTTATTATAGCTCATGCTGGTTCAGAAGCTGGATTTGTTCCAGGTGCTGCTTTAGTTTTTCGCTCGGGACTAACAACTGGAGACCATCATGGACAGATGAATAGAGATAATTTTAAAAAGTGGTTGCTCGAGAAGCTTCTACCTAACATTCCTCCCAAATCAGTCGTGGTAATGGATAATGCGTCTTATCATTCTCACGTAGAAGATAAAGTGCCAACTAAATAGTCTACAAAAGCTTATATGATATCGTGGCTTAAATCGAACAATCTTGTGATCTAACATGGATAAAATATCAATTATATGAAGTAATATCAGCCAACAAGCCTAGAGAAAAGAAGTATAAAATTGACGGTCTTTTACATAACCTTGGTCATACACCTTTAAGGCTGCCTCCATACATGTGCGACTTCAACCCTATTGAACTTGCATGGGCAGGAGTAAAAAAATATATACGAGAGCCCAACACCGATGAACTTTCAATTAAAGATTTAAATAAAATAACATTAGAAGCGATTGACTCAATATCGGCTGAAAATTGGAAATCGTATGTTAAATATGTTCGTTCTATTGAAGATAAATACTGGGAAGTAGATGGCAAAATTGAAACGGTCATTGATGATTTAGTTATCACACTGGGATCATCAAGTAGTGACGACGAAACCTCATCATTTTTAGAGGAAGACAACGATTTAGAAGGAATCGAACCATTAGAATCACAGCCGTCAATTTCATAAATGGCTTAGTTTTTTTTCATATATTTTGTAAAATTGTTCATAAAGGAGCTGTCAATAAACTGCTTCAAAATAATTAATTTTCTGTTCAATACCGGGTGTTAAAAAATATCTAATATTGCAATTAATATTTGAAAAACTACAGAACTCATATTTTTCCAAAATTGACACATCAATGTAGTTATAGTAGGGGAGCCAGCACTAATGCCAGTGAACAAGATTTATCAAAATTTTAACTTGTGCAGTTCGACTTTGGTATGCCAAAAGTGATGTCTTTTATGCATAAAAGGGCATTTTTTATTAACAATCAATTTTTGAAATTTCTTGATTTCAAAGTTAAAAAAAAAATTACAGAGTTAGATAGATAGGGAGTTTCAGCATTAAAGTCAAAGATACTATTGGAAGCCTGCGATCGAGGCCAATATCAGGAAGTTCTTAAGAAGCAGCAGCGGTAACGGTAGTAACTAACAAGTTTATTTATTGTTGTGGTTATTTTTTTTTGATGACTTGTAATTTTTTGGAATTTCGGATCATAAAGAAATTTTGTTGTTATAATTTATATTTTTGAGAAATGGTTTGGCAAGGATTTTAGTTAAAGACTTAAATATGGATGGAAAACACAGCAATAATAGCTTTATTAGAAAGTAGGTAGTTTATTAATTGGTGACTTGCACAGACTCCTTTCAGGTTTGCAGTGCAATGAAACATGAACGTATTTTATATGAACTGTTGCGAATTTGTGGCGTATTGTTTAAGAGATTTTATAATTTGTTGCTAATTTTTTTTTGTGCGGCTTTTATGAGAACAAACAGATATTTTTGAGTTAAGATGCAAGTACAAATGAGTATTGAATTTTGTAGGTACATATTTTTTTGTGTGAGTTTAAATTACTTCATAAAGTAAAGTACATTAAAAGGGAAAGAAAATTTTAGTTTAGTAATCTCTTAAAAGGTAGGCTTTCTACATAATACATATTTTTTTTAGGAACTTAGTTTATTTTGTGGGTGTATTAATATATTTTTTTTATATAAAATAGGATTTCTGCTGAAGTTGGAATGTAGCCGAATTTTTCTGTGTCAACGTATTTGTTTTATTTTGATTTGAGTTGTTTGGAAAAACATATTTTTGTCTTTCAGGTTTTCTAGGTGTTGAAGGAGGAGAGCCGAACTAAAATGATTTTTTTTCTTTTGTTTCAACAGAAAATATTTTATTCCCGTTTAGGTGTGACTGTGAAATTAGAGACGTCATATTTTATTTTTTTAATATGTGTAGGTTAGACATTTAATAATGTTGGTTAATTAAGTAATTAAGGGGATGGTGACATTTTCGCAATGGGTCTATATAATTGCACAATAATATACAAGTGTTTGTGAGCTTTATAATTTTGAATGAAAACCGATATTTAGCAGGTAGAGAAAGAGAAAAGAGGATTTTCGGGTACCTCGTTATTTGATGGATGTTTTGTTTAGGTACAAAGAGTTTGGTCTAAAGAAAAGGATAAACACTTGTATATATTTCAGTATTTAATGTAATTTAGTATAGGCAATTTTGTTGAAGAACTAGATACAGGGCAGATATTTTTCTCTTTTTAGATAAACAGCCGACATCTGGAAATAATTTGGTTTACGAGGACTATGCGGTGACGTTTATTAGAAATTAAAGCCATGAGCTATTGGTTATTTTAGACAACATATGGTAAATTTGGGTAATTGGATACTATTTTTTTTTTTTAAATAGGGTTCGGCAGGTAATAACGTACAGGTTATTTTTATATTTGATAAAATACGTTGTTTTATTATGCTTATTTGACTTGCGACTTCTCGATAATTTATGAAGGTATAAATTCAAATTCAAATTCAAATATTTTATTGTCTAACAGGAAATCCCAATAAAAAGAAAATTTAGGCACTAAAAACAAAAAGAAACTTAGCATTGATATCAGCCTATGACTACAGTGGCTGGGCAGATATAAAATAATAAACAAAATTTAAATCTAAAAATAAGTTATACCACAAATAATCTAACCAGATGTACATGACTTAAAATAAATCAATTAAAAATTGAGATCAGAGCTACAATTTTCCTCTTGAAGGTACCAATAGAATCATTGAAAAGATCTACATTACCATTAATATGTAGTATGTTAAACCATTAACAGGCTCGATATAAAGGTGCATTTCTGGCAATGAGAGTAGGACGGTTTTCAAGATAAAATTTATGGTGTGAGCGCGTGTTTCTTGGAGGAACAAAAAAATCAAGATTGCTCAGGAGATCGGTCGAGTCCACCATATTATTACACAGTTTATAAATAAAGAGTCGGCTAGATAAAATAGCACTTTGATTTAGAGAATGAAAGTTAAATCTTGTAAGTACTAATTGATGATCACATCCCCTTGGGGGGTAGGCGCCATCCTGTTTAAAGCTTAAGTATTTGAGAAATCTGCCCTGAACATATTCAAGCCTGTCCAGGTGGGAGGCGTAATAAGGATTAATTAATTAATTAATTAATAATAATTCTTTATTTAGCACCTGGCTAATAATACAAGTATGTATAAACAAACAATTGTAAGGCATATCCATTAAATTAATTGTAAACAAAATTATTAAATATGTCAAATATAAAAATTAAAATAAAAATAACGATACATCGATTCAATAGAATAAAACTTATTAAAACAGAACAGTACACTCTTTTAAAAACAAACAAAATCTGTAAAATTACAATATATAGTCAACATTATAAATACGTCAAAGTTTAAAAACATGTATATCCTACAAACCTATTTAAAAGAAAACAATGCTAAATATTACATCTCATTAAAATTAACTATTTTATTTTGCTTCATGTATCACTCTCCCTTCAAATGCTCCTTTAACCTGTGTTTAAATGTATTCAAGCTACTTATATTTCTAATATCTACAGGTAGGGAATTAAAACCAAGTAAACCTTTATGGTAAAGGGAGTTTTCAGAACTTTTTTTGTTTTTTTTTTAGTGATATAAAAGTTTTCTTTATGTCTGGGTGGATATGAATGAACCATTTTGTTAGTGAATAATCGTTCCGTTAAATATTCACGCGCCATTCTATTTTTAATTTTGTATACAAGTACCATGGTCTGATATTTCAAAAACTTTTCAACAGGGAGCCAATTTAACTTTCCTAACATTTGCTTTATGTGTGTGTCCCTTTTTTCTTGTAATATTATATGCATAGCTCTATTTTGTAATTTTTGAAGCCTACTGATCTCATTCTTGTTTGCTAAAAAAAGAACTGATGAACCGAACACTAGATGAGGTAAGACCAAGGTATTATAAACAGTAATTTTTGCCCATTGAGACAGAGATGTAGAAATTCTTGATAGAAAATTAATATTGTTTGCCATTTTTTCAATTATGTACAAAATATGATCTTTAAAATTAAGGTAACAGTCAATTACAAAGCCAAGATACTTTATCCTCTCTACCACCTCAATCTCACAAGAATCTATTTCAACTTTTAAATTTTCCTGCTGAAAGTCTTTTTGTATCTTATTGTTACCTATTAGCATAAATTTGGTTTTCTGTGTATTAAGCTTGAGTGAATTTTGACCTAACCATATTTCTAGCTGATTCAATTCTATATTAATTACTTCTATTAAGTGATTTAAGTCTTTTGAAAAAAAATATATTAACGTATCATCAGCAAACAAATGTATTGAACAACTTTTAATCACTGTACCAATATCATTTATATAAAGAATAAATAGCAAGGGACCAAGAACACTGCCTTGGGGTATGCCATTACTATTTAACAATTCCTCCGTCACCTCACTATTCCGTCTTCTACTCTGCAAATAATCCACTAACCAGTCTAGTGCCTTACCCACTATACCATATTTTTTAAATTTTCTTATTAGTCTCTGTCTGTCTATAGTTTCGAAAGCACGTTTTAAATCTAGAAAAACGGCACCTATCGCATAGTTATCATCAAGTAAACATTTCCAGTCATATAATATATTTTGAATGGCAGTCTCACAACTATGACCCTTTCGAAATCCTGGCTGGTTTTGGATCAAAATATTGTTGGTTGTGAGGTAATCTATTAACTGATTATATACAACTTTTTCAATGATTTTATCCAGAGTTACCAGCATATTTATGGATCTCAAATTATCTGCCTTAGCTGGAGGATACCATACCAGAGCTGCATATTGAAGTCTTGACTTGATCAATGAGTTAAATAGGGTAATCAAACTCTCAACATTTTCAAAATCCTTAGTTGCTCTGAAGATAAACCCAAGGTCTTTAAAGATGATTGTACAACAGCATCAATATGCCTATTGAAATTAAGTCTTTTATCTATTATCACTCCTAAATCGCGCACATGATCAACTTTAGGAAGAGCACTATTTGCCAATTTATAACTGAAGTATAAAGATATAGGTATTGTTTTCTTGCGTTAATTGTTCGTGACCATGATGAAAGAGTTCACAAACTGGGCAAATAAATTGTTTAGGCAATAAAAAAGTGTTTTAACAGTATGAACTAGAATGTTTGAGTTAAAAGGGTTGCTGTATTAAAGAGTTCATATTTCTGAATGAAAAACGTACTCAGGGGATAAAAGGTTTTAACATGTGTGAACTGGAGAGTGTGAAATAAATGTGATTAAAGATATACAGGAGATTTAAAGATTAAATCGACGTCTATGATTCAACGTGACTAACATATTTTTTAGAACAGTAAAATAATGATAAATTGGAAGTCAGGGGATAAACATGAAATTAGCCATTTCTCACCAAAGAGAGTGAGGGGATAAAGTTTTTTTTAAAAAATTGATTTTCCGGTCTGGTATGTATTGATATATTGTATAAATGATTTTTATTTGGAAAATAAATACTATTAATATAAATGACCGTCAGTGTCATAGTAAGAGATTCTCACTAGGTATAGGGATTACCGTGTGGAAGAATCGTGGAAGCTTCCTAATGCTGTAAAATTGTGTGCCTGTAGAGAGACTTTTCTGATTAAGGTGATAGTTGAAGTGTTATTTGATTTTTTTTCTGTTAGTTGTCAATAAATGTGTAATTTTGATAAAAAAGGTGTATAAAGAGTAAGAATGACGCGTGTTAGCGATAATGCTTGTAGCTAAATGAGATGCGTTGAAAAAGTATACGAGCTATATTTGATTTAATCAATCGTAAACTGGTCATCGGTTGAACTGTAGGATAATGGCCAGTCTCCGAACGTTAAACTGTTTGATTTTATCTTGGTATTTCTACATATACTAGTCAGTGTGGACATATTGACCTAGTTAGTTAGTTAGTTAATTCTTTATTCAATCCATATATTACAATATAATATATTAACAAAAACAACAGAAACATATAATACTAAGGTGAAGACACAAAAAAATAAAAAACTGGATTACAAATGGCATCATTACTTCTATTAAAACCAGAGATAAAATGAAAAAAACACTCTTGAGAAATTATAATGTTCAACTTGAAAATAAGTATAAAAAATATCGTAATTCCTTAAATAAAATAATAAATAAACAAAAAATAATTATTATAAACGGAAAATTGATGATAACAAAACAAATATAAAAAAACTATACGAAATTATTAAAGATGCTACATATGAGAACAAAACTAAACCTTTTAATTTCGTGAACATAAAAAACAATCAGGGTGAAAATTTCAGGGATCCAAGGGAATTCTCAAATTTTTGTAATGATTATTACATAAATGTGGGTCGGGAAATGGAAAAGGCTATTCCTGAGACAGAGCAAGAGTATCAAATGGGAACTCCAGTAAACAATTCTATGTACCTGTCTCCAATAACTAAAAATGAACTAATATTGCACATATCAACATTAAAAAATGGTTCTTCACCAGGTCCTGATGGAATTCATACCGAAACCATCAAACACATTTGGAAATAATGACACCTTTATTGCATCTATATAATTTAATTATTGAGACGGGGGTGATTCCAACTGCATTTAAAACAACGATTGTAACACCCATACACAAATCGGGATCAATCATATCAATTAAAAATTACCGACCTATAAGCTTGATTAATAATTTTGCCAAAATACTTGAGAAATGCTTAAAAAGTAGATTAATTGATTATCTTAAACATAAACATTTAATCTGTGTAAAAGTTATTTGACAAACAGAGTTCAGATAGTGCGACTTAATAATGTCCTCAGCAAAGAAGGAATAATAAAAATTGGTGTACCACCGGGAACAGTATTAGGACCAACTCTGTTTGTTATATACATTAATTCTTTACTGCAGTTAAATATTAGTGGATTGACCATCTCATATGCAGATGATACAGTGCTAGTGTTTGGGAGTAATACTTGGGACCAGGTTGAAAATAAAACAAGAACAGGAATGTTAACTGTAAGAAATTGCCTTTTATCTCACAAATTAACTTTAAATTTAACAAAAACTCATTATATTGCTTTTTCTCTAACCAAATCAAACAGACCTCTACGTTTAATAGCATTTCTATTGACAATCATACACTACAGGAAGTAACTCATACAAAATATTTGGGAATAATGATAGATCAATTTCTTAAGTGGCAGCCTCAGATTTATTATCTAGCTGGTAAAATGTGTGGACTTATTTATAAGTTTTACCTACTTAGAGAGTTTTTAGACAGGCAAACTCTAGTTATGGTCTATAAAGCTCTTGTGGAATCTTTAATTAGATATGACATACTGGTGTGGGGAGGGCTTTATAACCACTCTTTATATAAATTAAAGATTATTCAAAAACATATTTTAAAAATTATATATAAGAAAAATAAACTTTTTCCTACAAGCAGACTATTTAACCTAGAAACTACTAATATACGAACAATATATGTGCTTGCAGTGTGTACCCTTTTACATACCGACACAAATTTTCAGAGTTGCATAGATCATAACTATGCAACACGAGCTAGAGAAAATAGAAATCTACAGATACCAAATAGCCACAACAATCTTAATCTAAGATATTTAAACTATATTGGTCCAAAAGTTTACAATTTGCTACCCTGTTATATTAAAAACATCAGTAACAAAAAACGATTTATAATGAAATGCGCAAAGTATATATTTGAAAACTATTTACAATTTGAAAGAATTTTTGGTTAGCTAATGAAATAATTATTATAAATTAAACAAATTTGCTTATTATTTTGTATCCTTAACACTTTATCCAATGTAAATAACTTATATTGTTCTGTCTTTGTCTTTTTTCTTTTCTCTTTTTTGTTTTCTAGGTAATATCTATATCACTAAGTTGAAACTAATACACATTTGAGTACTTACGCACATACAGATGCTTCTTGCATTTAGGTGAAGTTTATACATGAATATTGTAATTTTAGATATAAGAATGGTACCATAAGTTTATGTATACAGTATGTACATAAATTAAACTGAATAAACTGAATATATAATTATAGTTGGTAAGCCACTGAATCAGTTTAAAATTAACATTACATTTTTTTTTTTATTTTAGGAACAGAGTGTAGATAATTTAGTTCGTATGCTGGGTGTGTTGTACGTGTATTGCATTTGTCTTTAGACGATTTTTTTTCTGGGTATGTTACAACAAAGAAATACAAAGAGGTTTTCAACCACAGTCTGCTCTCTAGCAGTTGAAATTTAAAAATAATCATGTATAAAAGGAAAATGTCAGGTCGCTTAATTCTATAGGGGTCATAGGTCACGACAATATAAAAAAATAGGTCTCCTGAAAGAATGTACTGGAAAGGTACACGCTCTAGAGTAAAAGAATTGTAAAATCGAACGCAAGAAAGGTGCAAGCTATTAGTTCCCCCCGGTATCTCCGTTAAGTAATGTTTCTATGTTAGTGTACAAAAGATCTCCGTATAGATGAGGGAGTTAGGTTCAAACTTTACAGGAAGGTGTAATGAAACGGGAATAGATTGACATCAAAACGATGGAAAAATATGGATATAGATGCAATTTTATTTTGGTAATTAGGCGAGCGTATTTTTTTTATTATTAGGTCATATTTAAAAGTTGCAATCAGATATTATCAGGCCATATACGACTTGAAAATTTGCTTGTTATTCTTTTGTTAAAAAAATAGCCAAGGTTTCATACCTAGAAAAGAAACATTTAGTAAAACTTATTTTTTATTATGGTTAAAAAAAAACTATTCACTTGAAAGTACGACTCTTAAAAAGAAATTTAATCAGATAAAAATTATCCGAATTAATGTATTATAACAGTTTTTTTAAAATTTTTGTTTTTTTAATATACCCAATAAATAATAAATTTTAATTTGAATAATTTAGATATCATTAAATCTATTTTATTTTATATAAATAGCCTTTTGGATGCAGTCTTAAAATTTTCTGACCAAAATTTTTGCTACTCACAATTTGCATAGAAAGTATGGGTATTTTGTTCTTTGTTTTCTTTAAGTACTATGGATTAAAAAAAAAAGTCGTTTGTAAATAAGAATCATTATTTTAAAAATAATATTTATTAGTTCTTGGTTCTAGTTTTTTTTTATTATTTTTTTTATTCTCTGTTTAAATCAATTGTCAAAGAAAATACGTAACGTAATCAAGTCTGGCCTAGATAATTTAAATATCGTTATTAAAATTGGCGGTACTAATAAAGATAATAATGGGATACTATCATAAAGCTTACTTCAGTGTTTAATCAGGTGGTACAGTAATATTTCGGCTAATGGAATAAGAAAATTAATGTTATTATATTTTTTTTGGTAGTTTTTTTGTTGCCGAATAAATCTGTGTTACGACATGTGTATGAAAGTTTTTTTTTTGATTACTAAAGTAAGGGTAAAACTGTAAGTGGAATATTTAAATCCATAAAAATATCTCATTTGTGTTAACTGTTTTTAGGGATTCTGACAGAAACTGGTTATACCTACATTAAATAAATAAATAAAATAAATATCGTCTTTATTTGGAATATAAATTTACAATACAGTACAGTTTATACCCAGAAAAGTGAAAAATGAGAAAGGGCGAGATTTAACCACTGGTTATTCTTACATCTAACCCTCACTCACTCCAAATGCGTTTAAAGCTAATTCAATTGTTTTACAAATAATATTTCTCTATATTTCAGACGTAGTTGTCTTATTGCACATGATTTAAGATTATTATTCAAATTTTTGTTGTATACAGTCACAGCTCTATAAGTAAAACTACGTTGGAAAAGGGCAGTTCGATGTTGAGGCATTGTCAGTAGGTCATTGTGCCTGATATGTCTATCATGCACAAAATTTCGGGAAATAAGCTTTTCCTTGAGATACATCGGAACTGAAGACTTCATTACCCTCATTAAAAACACTGCAAAATGAAGCTCTACAGTATTTGATATTTTCAACCATCTAAGCTCATTTATTTTTTGAGAGACATGATCATATTTCCGCAACCGGCACACAAAACGGCAACAAACATTCTGAACATACTGCAAACGATTTTTAGAAATAGAATCTAAACACGGATAATAAACAATGTTGCAATAATTAAAAGTTGATAATATTAAAGTCTCACATAATTTTTTTCTCATTTTAAAGTTTAAAATAAACCGGTTAGCATACAGCATTTTCATCTTCGCATATGTTTTCTGAAGCAGCATTTTAATATGGTCCTTAAATCTTAAGTGTGTATCAAGGATCAGGCCAAGATTTCTGGCATTGCATGAGAATTCTAAATTCTCATTTGCAAGCCTAAGATTCAGGGCAGATTGTAAAGTTGCTCTACGATTTTCCTGGCAAAATAAGAGAGTCTGAGTCTTGTCAGGGTTGATCTGCAAATTATGTTCCTCAGAGTATATTAAAATGGCATCCAAATCAGCATTCAACTGCTCAGTTGCAGAGTCAGGATCTGACGAATCGAAAAGATGAAGCAATTGAGCATCGTCAGCATAAGTTTGGGCGTGAGAGTTTGAAACCACATCGAATATGTCAAAGGTATAAATGAGGAACAATAAAGGCCCCAGAATCGAGCCTTGGGGCACTCCCGAAACAACGTTTCCAGCAGAAGACAATTCATTTCTCACCCTCACTCTCTGCCTTCTATCCGCCAGATAGCTCTGACACAAACCCATAGACAAATCGTCGAAGCCAATATAGTGCAATTTTGCACAAAGTAGGTCGTGGTCCAGCACATCAAACGCCTTGGAATAGTCAAGTGAGACCGATATGACAGCCATCTTTTTATCAAGGGCTCTTATTATGTTGTCAGTGAGATTAAGCAAGGCTGTTGATGTGCTGTGTTCCGCCCGAAACCCAGACTGGTGCATTGGTAACAATTTATGAAGAATGAGATAATTTAAGACCTGCGAGTGCATGGCCCTTTCCATAACCTTCGACATAACTGGCAACAAACTAATTGGCCGCAGATCTCTGATAGAAGTAGGATTGCCGACCTTTGGCACTGGGCACACAATGGACTCCTTCCAGTGCTTAGGAAAATATCCACATTCGAGGCAACAGTTGACAATGTGTGTAACATGATACAAAATAACTGGTAAACTAAGTTTAAGCATATATAGGTTAAGCCCATCCTTGCCAGCAGCATTCGATTTAATACTGTGAACATATTTAAAAACATCATCAGGGTTCTCCATTTTGAAACTAAAATTATAATTAGGATTCAATATATTATTTTTATAAAAAGCGATTTTGTTTAAACAGTTATTGCTTTTATTAAACATTCCCAGAAAATATTCATTTATTTTATTAGCATTCAATAGCTCTCCAGGCAAATCAGGAGCACCCCCTGAGTACACATGGACCCGTCTAAGGCCCTTCCACAAGGCTTTTGCGTTTCCCTGTCCTTCCAAAAATTCCAGGTAACCTAGTTTTTCTCGACGAACAGAGTAAAGCGTAAGATTACGTAACGTTTTGTATTCAATGAAGCTTTGTTCAGTCTTCAGTCTCTTATATCTTGCCAACGCCCTATCTCTTTCATTCATTAAAGCCTTTAAAGTTGGAGTTAACCAAGGGGCTGGAGGTTTGCTTACACGGGATGTTTTAAGAGGTGCGTCTTCACCAAAAAGTGCCATTAAGTGAGACTCGACAAATATGACCTTTTCCTCAATATCCTCAATATGAAAAACATCATTCCAAGGTACATTCAGTAGATCGTTATAAAAATTATCTCGATTAAAGTTTTGAAAGCTTCTGTAAGTAATAAATTTTTGAGGACATTTTGCAGATGAAATCTTAATCCTACAAAATGTTAACCTATGGTCACTAATAGCATCTGCGTTCACAGTACCCACGGAAGTCACACTCTGAGAAGCTGTAACAAAAATGGGATCAAGCAAGGAGGAGGTTGTTTGTGTAATTCTAGTTGGTTCACTTATGACCTGTGAAAAACCTAAGGTGTCAAACATATCAGACATAGGATTTGGCATATTAATTGGCATCATATTAATGTTGAAATCTCCCAAAACGACAACCTGCTCATATGACATCAATACTTGAGGCAAAAACTGATCTAATGCTTGTACACAATCCAAGATATTATTTTTGGTACGATAGACTACGCCTATTGCAATAGACATCCTGCAGTTTACTTTAATCTTTAACCAAAGACTTTCCAAACCGTCAATATTTTGGGGCATAACAAAAGGTAGCAATTCACATTGAAAGTTATTTCTGACGTACATACCCACACCGCCACCCCCACCTTCAAATCGGTCACATCTAAAAAAATTAAAATTTTCCATTTGCACTGTGTCCGATGAAACAGCAGCACTTAGCCATGTCTCACTGACTGCCACAACATCAAAACTGCCCGCATCCACAATATTTACAAACTCATGAAAACCAGTAAATATAGATCTAAGATTTAAGTGAGCTACACCAAAAACAAAAGAATTGCACCCATTATTCATAATTTGTTTGTATGTATTTACGATTCACAGAAATAATTAATCTTTTTATTTTGAAAATCAATGATGTTTAACATGTAGGGACACTTCTTATCAAGAGATGTATGGTGAATATCTGTATTAATATTTTGTGTTTTGGTGCAGTTCACAAATTTTTTAACATTTGACTGACAATCTTTATAAGAATGATCTTCCGAAGAACATATGGAGCATACTTTTCGGGCTTCACAGTCCTTGGCATAATGTCCAAAACCCATACAGTTATAGCACTGTAAAATGCTGATATGATTAAATACAGAACACCTAGACCAACCAATTCTAATTTTTTCACTTTTTAAGAGCACATTATTAACCATCTCTTATCTGAAGCTATACTTTGCTGTTGGGAGTACACAGATTTAATTTTAAAATAATTTTAAAGGATAATTATTGCATAATTATGAAAGTGTTCAATATGTTATTGACAAACAGGTACAAGATAAAAGAATACCCTGTATAAAACTATCAAAATTTTAGTTTTTTTAAATATAACTAAGCCAATATAACTTAAATTTTTAGGATTACTATAAACAAACAATAAGTTTTTATTATAGGTACCACGCCAATAGATATGAAACCAATAAATAAGCTTGGATTTTATTTAGGGCAAGCAGGGTTTTAGAACCTGCTGTTTTTGGAAGATGAGAGTTTAGCCGAAAACACTTGTGACTTTTTTACAGATGTTCATTATTATATGACAGGGTCATAAATAGTTTTAACGGAAAGAGCGTAGTAATAAAAAAGAGTTTTAGAAAGAAATATTTTAGGGATGTAATTGTGAATGACCTAATTGTTTTTATAAGTTTTAAGAGTATAGATATTTATAGTTTTATTTTGAGTTCGGTATTGATATCAGTTAAAATGTTAGAACTAAACGAACGGATTTGGTAAATTAGGATTGAAGGAAAACTAGGAAAAAATTAAAATTAATACGGAGTTGGGAAAAACGGAGATACGTGTTCAATAAGAAAATTAGGAAAGAAATTTGTTAAAATATTAAGAAAAACTTTGAAATGAAATTAATTTGAAAGTTCAGGATATTTAGAAAAGATAATATGCTTGCGGGAAAAAGTAGTCGATAAAGTTAACATAGATCAAAGTCAAATTAAGAGCTATGTTTCAAAATATTTTATTTTATTTTCTTTTTTTGGGGTTGGATATGTACTTTCTTTTGTTTTTGTTTTGAACATTAGTAATGTTTTGATGTTTTGGATTACTTTATTAGTAATGTTTTGATGTTTTAGGTTACTTTATTGTAATTGCCATGCATGTTGAGGTTTTAGTCACTAGCTATTTGTTTTCCTGTGCCATTCGGGACAGATGTGCCAGCCAATTAGTGAATGAAGAGGCTATGAGTTTAGCTATCAGTAGATTCGTGCCATGCCAGGGTCCAAGCCAAAGCTGTTCAAGACTGGTCTCGAGTTCCACCAGTGTATTTTCATTCAGTTCAATGCCGCCCAATAGTTTTATTTTCTTTCCAAAGAGTTTTTTTGAATACAATAGTATTCCATAATATTGCATAACATTTATGCACCAATCCTAAGTACGTCAGAAGTATAAACTTGCCTATGTTTATACAGGAGTTTTCATGCCACATCACATTTTTGCCTTTCCAACTGTCATGTCAGTATAATTTCAGTCATTATTTAAACATCAAAAATATATGGGCACCCATGTTTTTTTAAACCAAGATTGTTAGTAATGCTAACTAACAGATGTAGTTCGAAGGATTTTCATACCAAAAGGAAGTATGATTGTCAAGGATAGATGTTTCTGAAAATATGGTTCGTTCAGAGGGAAGAGCGAAAATTCAATCCTTGTAGTCTGCATATTGCTATGTGCTATTAGCAATTATGGGCAGAAATGGTTCCAGATATTGTTCCACTTAGAAGCGTGCTAAGGTTCACCCACGTCACAGTTGAAGGTCACATTTGGCAATAATCTGACATAACGGAAGTCCATGGAGAAGAGCGCAGATAGAAGAAGTCCAGTGATACCACTTGATAGTCCGGGGCACACGAGATACCAGGTCACAGAGTTCGCAGATGAAGAGACGTCCAGAAGAACGTGAGGAAGTAAGTTCAAGAAAAGGACATTTCAGTATAAATGTTGTTATCGTTTTCACCAATAATTGTCGGGTTTTACATTTCTATTGTCATTTTTACCTAGTAAATATTCTATTGTTATTGCCTCGAGTAAAACTAAATGTTTCAATCTAAGGGGGGAGGAAATTGTAACAGAATAGACTATAACAATGGTATAGAGTATATATTTTTATATATTCTAAATATAATTCAAGCAATATTTTACTAAAACTGTTGGTTCTCATGTTCACCCTTAAATAGGCTTGATTATTTCACAAGAATTATAAGTAAATTTGTCTAATATTAGTTTTGAGAATTTTAAACCCTGAATAAAGTATCATATATCTCAAATGCTATATTTTAGAGTACAGACAGATTTATGGATAAGCTTTCTGAAAAGATTACAATTTATGCCTTCCTTTTTGAGGGTTTATGATCCCATATGGTCCCTGTTTCATGGTAATCTTTCTTTGATCTGTTTACTTGTTGCAAATATTAATTGAAACATTTTATTTGGTTCGATGCAATGATAATAAACGGTCAATTTGCTATGTTGAAAATACAAGAGTACTTTGTAATAGGAACATTACCGAAAAGCCATGTTTTGGGGCATAATTTTCCCTTCAGAAAAGATAAACTGAAAGGGTTTTTCGTGCCTTTTTTTCGCCATGACTTTTCGGACCCATAATGTGGATAAGTTAGGCTTATATATTAAATTATATAAATAATCTTAGGACTAAGAATTGAAGGGAATATCATTTTAATCTATTTATTCACTTTTTATTATCATGGGTGACACCTCGTGAAGACGAAGTTCCGAACTTAAAGTTTAGAGTAGGGACTTAAGCTTCACCATTCACAGCTTTATTCATTTCGTCCTGACTAATACAATCAAAGAGGGGATTGATCTAAGGGGTGGATCTAGTAATAGCTGAGCTAACTTTGTATTTTACGGGAAGTCTAAAAGTCAGTCTGTGTCAGAGTTTTGTTTCTTATAGTTGATCTTAAATTCTTCTTTTGTGGTGGTTTATGGGGCTTTAATTATACAGTGAGATATTAAAGTTAAAGGATTTTCAAAGATATTTTATTTTCATTTTATGATTTATTTGGGTAGTATCTTGTTTACAAGAGTTAAATTTACGGGTTATTTAAAGATTCTTGTTTTCTTTTCCTTTGTACTAAGGTTGGGGATTTTAAGATAATTCCCTCATTTTCTAGATTTAAATATTTTTTTTTGTTATTAGGTTTAAGTATTATTTTTGTACAGCATATCACTTACTTTACTTTTGTTAATAGATTTTTAAGTTGTTTTTAAAAACCAAATCTTTTATTTAAATAAACCACCTGATAGTTAAATAAATATATATTCAAGAAGAAGATACCATCGTTGTTGCAGTTTGCTGTTGTTCGAGTTTATATGGCCGCAGAATTGGTGAGATAAAATGTTTATTTCAATTTGTACTAACAATTATATTTCATAACATGTTAAATTATAATTTACGAAGAAGCCTACAGAGTACCCTTGATTTTACTTATCATATATTAGTTAATTTCAGTATTGTGACAGGGTTGCCCGCTCAAATAAATAAATAAAATAAATAAATAATTTTAAATATAATAAATAACTGCTTGATAACCCTGCTACAACATAAGATGGTGTTAAAATAAAAAAATCTCAAACTTTAGTAGTGTATCATGAATAGCTACTGGAACCCTTGAAACCACTCTGTGAGACTCAGTACAATTATAGGTACCTGAACTTTTGAAAAGACTTTTTGAGACTCAGGACAATTACCTGTCAATTCAAAGATGAAACTGATATACAAAGGAAAAATAATTATACTGAAGAAATGAATGCATTAACACAGTATAGAGATTAAATATAAGTCTATTAGAGAGGGTACTGATTAAAATTTTTTATGGCTGTAGGATAATGGATGAGTTCCTTAGCAGATGCTACATTTTATACCATTCACTTGAAGGTAACACCTTTGAAAAACAAAATTTAACAAGCGGATTCATTTTCTTTTTAAAGTTGTGAATGATGAGACTAGCTGCCTGGCATGTCAGGGGACACGTGATAATGTGTAGTGGAGCCCAAAGGGGATTATATTAAACCTTTATTTTAGTCATCAGTTATTTTCCGGCCGTGCTTTTTTGGGTTACATACATGTTCATTTTTACCAATGAAGTATAGACCACCATTTTTTATTAGTCTTTATTTTCCTGCCCTGGAAGCCTTTTACCGGAATCAGGCATGGTCGAAATACTGAACTATTTTTGTTTGATTCCCTAACCTCAATTATGGACCTAATAATTCAATAACGAACTAACGACCATGTTAAATGCCACAAAAATGTATACCATAAGATGGTATATGCGTTGGTATATGCATAAACTGTTAAGGTCGCGTACATAAATAAACAAGCGTTTTCTGCTTACCGATAAATATGAAGACTTCCAGTAAAATTCAGTTAAATTGAAAATACTTCATAAAAACAAAATAAAAATTAATAAAAAAGCAACCATAAAGTATCAGCACAAACCGCACAAACCTCAAAACCAAACGAAGTTTGTTTTGTGAAGTTGTAGTTTTGTTTGTCTCCGTCCGACTCAGTTTGTCACCGATACGAACTGTCACGAGTCACGACTCACGAATGACTACGAAACCCCATATGATCATGATAACGAGCCGGTCGTGGGAGGAAGCATTCCGACTTCCTAGGACTCGGTAGTTGTACTAACTAGAGTCTGCTGACACACAAATCGTGGGTTAGACCGGCTAGAAAAACTAGGCCTCAAAAAATATTAATTGCAAATATTAAACGTTTCGACGAGTTGAATAAACCGACATAAATACCGGGTACACACAAACCGTTGTGTTTTTGTTTTTACGCATTGTACCGCCCGGCCCTTTTAGACATCGTTCTCAACCCAAAATCGGTCCGTCGAACTATAGTGCAGTGTTAAAATTTATTATTTCATTATGAATACATTTCTTAAAAAAATTGTATAGGGGGGCTGAAACGTAAATTTACATTCACTGTACACCTGTGAATGTGCGATATTGCAGTACTCTTAGATAATTGAGAATTTGAGATGTAAAGAAAAAAGAATGATAAAAACATGCAGAATATATAGGATACAATATGTTGTAAAATAAAAACAAATTCTTTGGCGAAAAAATAAAATCACATATAAAAACAAGATTTCAGTGGCGAATTGACGAAAATTTGTCAGGGTGCAACGCCCAAAATGGCTATTTTTTTAACCTTTTTATAATGTTAATTATCCATAACTTTGGAGCGTTTTTTAATATTTTTAAAAAACAGTTAGGTACCTATATCTTAAAATTAATTTCGATTCGATTCGATCGATGTATCGATGTACGAGCCCACTAGTTTACAATAATTCTATAACAAGCGTACAAGCGCCTGCAGCTTGCAGCAACAGTTTATGCCGCTCCCATCTCTGTTTGGCTTACGGATATTCACCGTTGCGTTGCCAGAGCAACTGCCGTAAACAAATCTAAACGCGAAAGCCGGCGTGCGAGGGGAGTCTGATGCGGAATTTGTTACTGCTGCTCAACGAGTCACTCTTATAAAAAGGTGTTCAGCGCTCTACGTTTTAAGGTCATAAATTTTTTTTGAGTATATAACGCACTAGTTTTGATAGAAAGTATAATTAAGTAAATAATGTGAATTTATATAAAACATACTACATTAATGCTTAATATTTTAAAAATATTTTTATTTTTAAATAAATTGATTGGAAAATGTAAGCACTTCACTCGCGTCCTTTGCGAGACGCCATTGCAAGATTTAGGAATAAAAACAGTTGTAGGACAACTTGAACCGTCATAAAGGGACATATATATTTTTGTCCAACTTCCTAAGAAAATTCCAAAAAAAAAACTTATTTTTGTTCTTTTTGTGGCGTTTTAAAGTAATTTAAAATAAAAATATTTTCAACTGAATTTCTAGTTTTGTTTGTATAGTTTTTAGCTGTGAAAAAATAACAGATAAAACCAAATTATTAAATCAGAACGGATCCTAAAGCGTGATATCTGTAAATTTGCATTAGGACGGGCTCATTATGTACATACTGCGCGAAATCCTATTCCGCCCATATTAATCTTATTGGTATTATATGATATTTGACTTTAAAAAAGCGTATGAGGGGGTGTCGTTTGCCGGATGCTTTCGCGTTTTTCTTCCGTTTGGGAATAACCTATAATAGCGCGTTTCACGTATCGCGACCGATACGTAAATAGCATTCACAGTTTAATAGTTATATTGTTAACAGGTTGGGATTGCTATTTTTGTTTCACTGTGAAAAGATCACAGGTAGTGATTTGTTGCCAAACTCCACAGTCTGTGTAGAGTCTCAGCGTAGTCGTCAGGCGGTTGACTCAGTGCTGCCAGATCTACCGGTTTTCGGCCATCGATCTACCGATTTATATTTTATTCCTACCGATAACTAAGTGCCGAGTATACGAAAAAAAATCAGTACACGTTTTTATGCTCAGCAGACTGTAAATTTTTAGATAATTATGAAATATGTCAATATGTCAATGATGTCAGGAAATTTTGGACCCGAGTGGAAAAATTAAATGGACGACTGAACACTGCCGTTTAAAGTAATGATGTTTGTCGATAATATTATGTAAAATATTATTATGTGTCTCTCTCTCCCTCTCTACAGCAGGTGGTATTTGTTAAAATACAGATAAAATTTATTTTACCGGTTCTTAGTGAGAATATTCTTGGATTTTTTTCAGTCTTGCTTTATAAGATAGGTAAGTGATGTCTATTTTGGATATTTTACTAATAAACGTATTTATTATTACGCAGTATTTTATTTTAAACGGATTTTTAATTTCTTTTGGTCAGAAATAAGATAAATGTAAATTTTCCGATTTTTTTTTCGGAATCTACAGAAATTTTCCAAAATCTCTACCAATAATCATTGACGATAATGCCGACGATCTGGCAGCACTGCGACTGACTCTGCCCAGCTTGTTCCGCTCGGGTCCTGTAATACGATGATCTGCGACTTGAAGATTTGACTCAAAATGTTAATCAATACAGGCACACAGTATGAAACATCAAGTCCCGTTTCATCAAAACAAAAAAGCTGTTTTTTTTCAATGTGTCGGTCGTCGCCACCGAAAAATTTCCAAGGACGGAGAGCAACCGTGGCCGACGGCTGATTTAATTCTACATTATGGGAGTGGAAAAGCACCTAGTTTTAGTTTATTAGGATTCAATGGCATGTCACAATAAAATAATTTTGGGCGTGATATAACAAATTTTTTGCTGTCTTCATATTACGTTTTTGTACTTATTGTATTTTATGCATATTGCCGTCTTAATATCTTATGTTAGTAAGTTATTTTATTGCAACTGTTTTCGGATCAATTCACTAGAGATTTAAACGATCACAATAAAGTAAAATGCAACTAATGTTATCAGATTTTTTAACTATAATTGGGTAGGATTTATTTTAACTTTGTATTACATTTTTTAAGTTGATGTTCAATATATTTAAGCCTGTTTGATATGCCTTTGTTAATAAATGTTTCGTTTAGATCAACGTCTCATATCGTATGCTCCCAATAATGTTGAAAAAATTACCGTTGTTTATTGTTAGTATCCTGTAGAGGTGTGTCGTTACTTTAGGAACGCTTTTTTGGAGCGCTATTCTTTGGCAAAGTCCCGCCGGGCTCCACAACAGCGCAGTAACACAATTTTTTATGGCGGCAACGCCACCATGTCTTAAACGGTCGAAGACTTAAACGATAGCGGCAATCTGCATTGCCGGATCATTCTCATTTGAGGAGACACTGTGTTTGAACAATCTTTGCACATTGCCACGTTGCACTTGTGTCACACGCTCCATATATTTCGACTCGTCAAAAGCGTAATAACGAAGAAGTTAGTAACAAATAACTAAAGTATGTAAATAATGTGAACAAAATGATGCTATCTAAATAATTAATTCCAAACTCAGATTTCATATACCGATTTGTGTCGTTCGACAACGATAATACGCGTTACATTGCTTCCACTTTGCTAGCCAGACGTTCGGCCGCGTTTTCATATTGTTATTTCCGCCCATTATAAGGAACATGCGTCAGCGCAATTTTTATGACGCTTTAACACATCGTTATTTGGGGCGCATGCTACCACAAGGCTCCAAAGGTGAAACCAGTATTTACATCCTTGCTATCCTGAAGAAATGATCCACTGTTTCGAATCAGAGACACGAATCATTTTAGTGGGTTGATTCGAACAAAGCGAATCATTAAAATGAATCGTATTGCTCTTCAATACTATATCAAAATATACACAGCCGTGCCGACCGATCGGTACGCGACTACGCAAAAAAAAATGGTCGTCTGAATCGGCTGGTCGATCGGTGCTATATACGCTATCTGAAAAGGATTTATAAATATCTCCCATTTTCTATACGACAATACGAAGTTTAGAATTAAAACTACAGAAAAAACGATTTCGTTTTTAAAATAATATGGAATAGGAAAAATACTTTGTTTACATTTCTGCGGTCATTGTCAATTGAAAAATAATTTTTCAGGTATGCAAATATCATTGCATCAGACAAGAACAGAGTTTAATAAGGAGTGATACGATATCTTACATTGCTGGCAAATATTCTTATCATAAAAATAACAATAATAAAATATGAATTACCAGAGGTTCACAAATAGTTTGTTTTGGAGATACAGTGGGTTGAAAACATATCAATTTGCAATGTTTCACACATATATAACTCAATGTAAGGAAGAAAATTTTTTGAAGAAAAAAAAACTAAATACTACTTCCGGTTTTATTGGGTTTGGCGGCCGAGCAGCCATTTTTTGCCATTACCGAGAACTTCCCTCATTGTGAATATTTCCTTTTGCTGTGAACAGTAAGGGGTGACCCAATTTAGGTGCATAATCATTTAATAACACACACATATATATATATATATATATATATATATATATATATATATATATATATATATATATATATATATATACTGTCTTTTCATTCATTTATAATGGGCACCATTTTGTTCTACTATATTGGAATCCTGCTAATATTTTACCAGTTTCTGCCTTGTAGTTTTTACATTGACACACACCGCTATTTTGTTCGATCATAGTGAATTCGTACCAGTTTACCGCTCTATCACAGGTAATTTTTGAATAAGAACATTTTTTAGTTGATATTTTGAACATTTAATTTGGCCGCCATTTTATTTCGTCATCTTGAATTTGTACTACAATTTTTCCAGTTCATTTCTTTTCCATTATTAATATTTGAACAAATTTGAAATCAATCTATTATACTGTTTTTTAAATATTTTATTAGGCCGTCATTTTATTTCCCCTTTTTGGATTTATACCAAATTGTTGTCAGTTGTTCTTCTCATCAAAGTCAAGTATGATTTTTGTTTTACATTTAAAGCAAATAGGATAAGTAATATATTAGCAATAATTTTTTTAATATTTCACTAGGCTGCCCTTCTGTTTCGCCATATTGGATTTTTATTAAAATAATACCAGGTCACCCTTAATATTTGACCAACATTTGCAGTCGTATGTAGTCATATTGAACCCATACCAGTTTATCCCCGTTTCACATTTAATTTTTCTGCAAAATATAAAGTCAGTTGAACAAGATTTTTTATATTAATTTTTTAAAAATTTTATTTAGCCGCCATTTTGTTTAGTCATGTTAAATTCGTACCACAACTTTACCAATTTATCTCTATACCGCACTTAATTCTTACACAACAATTGAAATTAATTTAATAAATAATATTTTCAAGCTGGTTTTATAAAATATTTTATTAAGGCGCTATTTTGTTTTATTGTTTTGGATCCATATCAAAATGTTACCAGTTCATTCCTATGTCACACTTGCACTTGTGCAAGATTTGAAGTAAGTATCCAAATTAGTTTTTTTAATAATAATTTTTTAAAATTTCTAAATGGTTTTCGTTACCGATCCTCTTGTTGTTGTTAGAGTGGTGTATATTGGGGGGTTAGGATCCAGTAACAAAAAACAAAAGTTTTTTTTTAAATTGTCGACGTTTCGCAACTTTATTGTTGGATCGTCGGGACATATATATATATATATATATATATATATATATATATATATATATATATATATATATATCCTGCATGAAAACCAAATTTTCAGACTTTACCTACTCCGTTAATACGCAGATATTTCCTAGCCTCGAATAATATATCGCTCTAACATAACAACAATGCGATCGTTAACTAAAACCATTTAGAAACTTAATACCTGGGAAATATCTGCGGGTCAACAGAAAAAGTAAAGACTGATAATGCGGGTTTCATGCATGATATAAAATCTATATGTGTCCTGAGGTCGCAACAATAGAGTCTTGAGGATGTAACAATAAAGTTGCGAAAGTCGACAAATGAAGAAGACTATTGTGTTTTTTATTTATAACCTCAAATAAACCTCACTCTCACATAACAACAAGAGGATCCTTAACGAAAACCATTTAGAAACCTAATATCTGGACCAACGGGGTAGGTAAATACGGTTAATGTAGGATTCATGCAGGCTGTAGAATCAATATATGTGTCTTGAAGATGCAACAATAAAGGTGCTGCGAAACGCCGACCATTTAAAAAAAGACTCTTTTTACTGGAGCGTAACTCCAAATAATACACCACCACTCTAATAATAATTTTTTTTAACATTGTTCTGCCATATTATATTTTTACGAAAATATTATCAAGTCATCCCCATATAACCCTTAGCTTTTGATCAAAATGAAGCTAAGCCGGGAACTGACAGACAGACCGACGGAATTGATAAAACATGTTTTTTGGCATCTAGACACACACACCTCTGTGTTATTAACATAAGTGGTTCCACGTGTACGGTTTTGCTGCTTTATTTCGGGGGGAAGCGGGAGACTCAAACGCTCAGAGTGGAAACTAACGACCCCGCTAAAAAGGGAGCAGAAGCTGTGAACGTGTGAGGCCTAGTTGTTCCTGTATTCTATCCCGTTCGTCTGTCGCAGTTCTACATAGAATATTAGCGTAATAGCCGCTATGCGGCGGTAGTGGGAGAGGTAAGGGGATAGCTTGAAAGAAAAGGTTATCTCGTGAGACCAGTAGTACTCTCAAGGGGCATCTAGTGGAAGCCAAGACGCATTAGAAGAGTTTATTAAGAAAGACAAATTTAAAGATATTGAAATACACGGGGTGACCGGGAGCTCAGAGCTTGCCATCCGGACATCCCACCGACGTCTCCAAACCGGAATAAGGTGTAAATTATCTTAAAGGGTCGCTCCAGCTCTAGATAAGCCCCGGGCGGAGAGCGATCTGGCAAGTTTCGAAGTGAAGTGCCAAAAACATAGATTGAAATTGAAATAACCTAATATAAGTAATATAAAATATGACAGGGACAGGTATTGTCAGGTATAGACTATAGACGTAACATACCCGTTTTATAGAAAGATTTTTAAGTTTTTTAAAAATTTATATAATGTCCATTAAAACTTGTTGGTCGAATATATTGTCCACAAGGTGATTGAAAAGCTTTTAATTTATTATTGGGAAATTGATATACGGTTTTAAATGATGCAAGTATATTGTTTCAGATTTGATTTTGGTGTACCATTAGAAGATGTGTTTTCTGCTGACGATATTCACCCCAGGCTAAAGGTAAGCTAGATAGTACGTAGTAGTAGTCAGTAGAGTCACAGAAATCCTAACCATACAGAAATGAAATAATGCGTCGGCGCCTTTGTATTCGGTGAAGCCTGATTTACTGGCGTTTTTGTCGGATAATTATACACTGAGTGAAAAGTTCGGTTAATGCAATAATTTGGGCTACACTAAAAAACCGACTTTATACTATAATTGATTTGCTTAAAGAAAAGAAAAGAGGTATTTTTTAAATCGATGGCGTTATAAACGGGATTTTTGATAAATATGTATATATTTTGAGGGTTATGAGAGGTATTTTTAGCCATATATGAGAAGTCATTTGGTTTTCGAGATGTGGCCATTTTTTGGTTGTTCCTAAAACTTGACTTATCATAATTTGCATTTTGAAAAAAAGCTAAAATATCTTAACTTATAGTACGTAAATAGTTGGAAATACTAGATAGTTAAAAGTACTGAAAGGGGAGTTTCAGAACATAAAAATACTTACATATATAAATTTTACTATGTATTTCAGAAATGAATCAGCATTAACAAATTACTTAAAATGCATATAAAATACTACATCACAATTTTCAAACAGTTAATACTGTTTACTTAAGTACATTTATTCAAAGTAATTAGCTCAGAAAGATCTTAACTTTATGTATAAAATAGCCAGTAAATGTTTAAAATTAAAATTACCAAATATGGGATTTCAAATTTGTTGTATATTTTTCTTGTAACATGTAAATCCAGTTTGGAAAATAGCTAAATTAGTTAGTAATTATTAGACATTCAAATAAAAATGCATTCACAATTTTATCTTTTTCTTTTAAAATGCAAATCTTTAAAATTTTATAAAAAATATTATCTTTAATAAAAATAAATGAAATGTAAGGGGAGGGCGATAAAAAACAATTTAGCAGAAGTAATTTTTTATTTTCTAATGCAAAAGCTGAAAATGGCAGCAATATTTGCTTAAATACACTAAATACTTAGTTACTAAGATATTAAATTAAAAACTTTACATTAATTTTTAAAAACTTAAAACCATAAGGCATGCAGAGAAAACATTTATTATAATTCCACTAAAATTAAAAAATCAACGACATTTATAAATGAGAAAGAATACAAATTTTTTGATTTTTCTTATCTGCCTTATTTTCCTTCAAATCCCTATTAGCATATTATACAGAATAAAATCTTTTTAACCTTATAAATAATTTTACAATATATAACAATGGAAACTGAGGACATGGATGATCAAAATGAACATCAGTCATAATACTTAAAAACCTATTTGAAATACCAACTTCTGTAGTAAACTCTTCAAATTTAGAAACAAATATTTTTTCTAATTTATAAACAAATCAAATAAAATGTTCACTAGGCGTTCTCAACCCGCCATAATTACTGAGGTCTGTATCAAAAGCTTTAAAATATGTGAGCAACTCTGTATTATCTAACTCCTCACACTCTTTTGAATATTTTGTGCAAATGTCACACTGGTGAATCTCAAGAGATTTTTTAATTAAATATCCACAGACATATTTAAAAGCATTTTGATAAACAATTGTCTCATGCCTGTAATTATAGTCAGGAAGGGATATTGCCTTACTAGTTTTTTCTTCGGGCTCTTCCACACAAATATTTTTTGCATCTATTTTAACTAATAATTCATCTTTGCAATTCATATTGTTAGTGTGTAAAAAATGCTGACAAAAAAGTTTTCTAAAAGCTCTTTGAAATTGTATGGCAGTGGGATTCACAAAGTTTCCACCCTGTTGTCTAATTGTCCCAAAAAATTTTCAAGACAAACAGTATTTAACCTCCTTGTTTTAAGATATTTAAACCCCACAGAGTACAACTTTTCCCACAGTTTTTTAACCGCATTTAAAGTTATTACCCAACACTTTTTAAATCTAGATTTGGAAGTTACATCTTCCCCTTTTGCATTTAATATAATTTGAGTTTTTGAGTCATGTACTGTAAGCTCCTCTTGCTTGGAAGACATAATAGCTTACTCATAAATTTATATGCTCTTAGACCCAAGAAATATAATGTTAAAGCAAATTGCTTGTACTCTGTAGAGTATCTTCGAGCAATTGGTTTCTTCATTTTGAGAACTGCTTGAGCTTTAACAACTTCTGCAAGTGGTGGGCTTAAAAATTTATTACACATTTCATAAAAATCCATAATTGTCCATTCAGATTTTCTTCATCAGTTGGTGAGATAAGCCTTCACTTTTGTTGCTGCAAATGTCTGATCTGTCTCCTTAATTTTATTTTACGTGGTGTACTTGAACTTAATATTTTCGTTGTCTGTGTGCTTGCTGAGGGAGACAGTAATTCTGGAGCTGAGAGTGACAACAATTTTGGAGCTGTGGGTGACAGCAATTCTGGAGCTGTGTGTGACAACAATTCTGAATCTGTGTGTGGCAGCAATTCTGGAGCTGTGGGTGACAGCAATTGTAGAGCTGTGGGTGACAACAGTTCTTGAGAATCTTGCTTACCATCCTGTGCATGGCTTGGACCTGTAATTAAAAATTATGTTATTTTTTTGTTTGCAGATCAAAGACATACACTGTGTATAAAAAGTCTCGGGCCAGTGATTTCTTTTGAAAATGGTGATCATTATTAAAAAACGTCCTGTACTAAAGTGATGAGTTTTTAAAAAAACCTAGCAAACAAGGGTGGCTGTTATAATATGGAATAGTCCAAAAAGTCGTGACCAGCGAGAATATTTTCTTTTTTTTTATTGAACACCCTGTACATCAATGTATTTTATCTAACTTCATTATTCAAGGTATTGACATTTGAAGGCTTTCTAAAGCCATCTTATCATACCATTTTACATGATTATTAATGCAATGGAATGAGCCTTGAAAACAACATACTTTGCCCTAACTTAAAGCATACAGATTTTACAGCTATTCAAATGGCACAAAATATTAATTCTAAAATGTCAATATTCTAAAAACAATTCAAGTTAGGTATAGGATATGCTACATCAAATGTATTTAGAATCGTCCTTAGATTTGAAAAACCTGATAGTATACAGCTTGTTCCATTAAAAAAAAGCACAAAAATCTGGGTCGTTACCATGACAGTTTGAGCAGCTGCTTATAATCACAAGTATTCTTGTTGACTAAGTTCACAGACGAGTCGAACAGTGTTGCCAGTGATAACCTGCAATAATCATGGATGGAAATGAAAAGTGCCTAAAATGCAATTTATTAATTGAAGGCGAGTGTTATTGTTGTGATTGCTGTTTTAAAAAAATACACAAACAATGTCTTGAGCTCCAGTCAAGTGAGACAAGAGTAGTACCATTACAGAAACGTATGCTAATGCTTCTTTGTGATGACTGTCGAAAATTTATGACAAAACTTCCAAAAATGGCTGACATGATTGAATCAATTACTGGCAATCTTAGTCATATTAATAATAAGCTTCTAAAAAGAAATAAAGCTACTTCAAGAAAAAATAGAAGACCTGAAAGTACAGAACAAAGAAAAACTAGCAGAACAAAATAATAAAGATGGTGACCTTTTGGAACAGAAGATACATCAATGCTTGCGGAAAAGTAGTTTTGAGCAAAGTTATGCATCAGTATGTGGTAGTCAACCTAAGTCATATGGTCAAAATAAGATAAATTTACCAGGTTTAATAATTCAACCGAAAACTCAGCAACATATGAACATTACTAAAAGGGATATAGAAAACTGCATAAAACCTGAAAACATGGGAATTCAAATTAAAACCAGAATAGAAAAATCTAATGGAAAAGTTATTATAAAATGCACATCAAGATCTGACCTTAGCAAAATTAAAGGGGAAGCTGAAAATAAACTCAATGGTAAATATGATATTTCCGAAACTAAATTAATAAATCCAAAAGTAAAAATTCCAGGTTTTAATAAAGACCTAACAAATACTGAAATAGAGAATGCAGTTAGAAGTCAAAATAACTTTTTAGAAGGAAACAACTTTAAAGTTCAATATGTAAAAACACATAGAACCAGTAAATTAAAAACAGTATATGCGGAATGTTCACCAAGGACTTTTGGCATGTTGATGTGTAGCGGGAAGGTTTTTATAGGCTGGGAACGATACCCAGTATATGAAGATTATAACATTTTAAGATGTTTCAAATGTCAGCAATTCCACCATAAAAGCAACAACTGCAGCAACAATCTGTCCTGTCCGAAATGTGCAGATCACCATGATCTTAAAGTCTGTAAAAGTAACAATGTGAAGTGTTCAAATTGCAAATTTGCAAACGAAAAGTATCGTGTGAGTTATGATGTCAATCACAAAGCATCTGATATTGATTGCCCGAGTTTTCAATACCAAATAGAAATTAAAAAATCAAAAACAAACTATAGTTCCTGTGGTTAATGAACTACGCAACAGATGTATTAGACAATATTAATACTGAAGAACTAAAAATTGTAACAACGGGTCCAGAAGTGTTTGTGGACACTGTGAACTGTAGTAAATTCTTTAATATACTTCATCTTAACATACGAGGGATTAAAACCAATATTGAAAAACTTATGGTCTTTATGCAAACATATAACCTTACTGACTGTAACATAATAATTCTGTCTGAATGCCATAAAATAGATAATTATCTACAATTTAATATCCCGGGATTTAATCTTTGATATAATGAAGGCAATTATAATACCTTTGATGGACTTTTAATTTATACCAAAATATGTAATGTTGTTAATGTGGAAACTTCTAAGCTTGCCCACTCTAATGTTAGTATAAGCAAGATTGATTTTGGGTTGGATTTATTAAACTTTAGTATTATGGCATTGTACAGATCACCCTCGACAAGTATCACTGATTTTCTTGCAGATTTAGATACCTATCTCGATCAAAAACAGGCTTGCGATGTAGATTTTCTTCTAGGAGATATAAACATCAATATTTTGGATAAAGGTAACAATGATGTCAACAGCTACCTATCAACTTTAGCAATGCACGGTTTTACTTCCGTGTACTATGAAGTCACACGTCCAGAATCTGGCACGTGTATTGATCATGTCTTCCTAAAGAAAAAAATTATGACACATCAACACAACATTGATTCATATATTATTAATCATGACTTGACGGACCACTTACCAGTTTTTGTAAATATAACACAAAAAGACAAAAATGCGGTGACTCACGAAAACCAAACCAAACAACAATCAGTACAGTATAAAATTGATTATAATTTAGCACAAAATTTGGCTGCCCAAACAAATTGGAATAGTATTCTTAACGAACATAACCCCGAAACTGCTACAAACCTACTTATATCTGATATAAACAAAATAATTGACAAATCAAAACTACCATTAAAAAAATCCTGTTTAAAAAAATTAAAGCCATGGATTACCAATGGAATAATAATATCAATAAAGAAACGTGACAAAATGAAAAAAAACTTAACTAATCCGGACCAAATTAACAAATACAAGGAGTACAGGAATAAATTAAATAGGTTATAATTTTGTTTGTTTACGTTTTTCGTGTGTGGAAATGTGCTGTTTTTTTGAGGAAATATATCACGAATAATTGTTTTTATACCATAAATCTCTAATACACAGTTGTTAGTACCTCCAAGAGTGTTTGCAGCATGTTGGCCATAGTTAGTGCCTTAGACTTATAGTTTTTGGGTTTTTTTATTTTGTAAACATTTTAACCTCAAAATGTCAGGCACTTGTTTTAAGTGTTTCCAGTTATGCTATTTTAAGGAGACTAAAAACTCAAATGATGTGTTTGGCTACCCTTGTGATTTCTGCCATAGAGTATTGTGTAAGAGATGTTCTGATGTAAGTACCACTGAACTTCGATTCCTCATGTGGTCAAGCCGCGTTATTCCTTACCTGTGTAAAGAGTGCGCACCACTTATGAAAGAACTTTACCGCCTCCCTGAACGTGTTTCCGCACTTGAGCATCAACTGGCTGGTGTAAAAGTCACAAATGAAAATATATTGGGGTGCATGGAACAAGTCAAAGTACTTGCCCAAGAGATGAAGAGCATGGAGACTACTTTTCTGACTGCTATGGAGGAAATAAGATCGGATGTAAAATCCCTAAAATCAGGTCCAGCAATGTTGCTGCCAAAGGAGCCTAGTCAAAACGATCAGGACAGTGTCCTAATGGAAATCTCAGAACGGCAAAAAAGGTCAGCAAATTTAATGTTTTTTAACTTACCTGGGGTCAATGATGATGAAGATCTGCAAAAAGCCAAGAACATTCTTACTAGTATGATTGATTTGCCTATCGAAATTTTACAGGCCAATAGACTGGGAAAACGAAATAAAATGGATATCGTTCACACAGTCAATGGACTCAAGACCAATGTTATGATATGTGTTCCTTCCACAACCTTTACCAAATAAACTCTGTTCTGAATGCTACTGGTAATCTTTTGGATTTGGTATTTGTTCGGGACCTGGATACATCAGTCATGCTTGCAGATGAACCACTTTTAAGACCTGACGCCCACCACCCACCCCTACATTTTACTTTGCGGCTCGGTGAGCACTCCAGTGATTATGGATTGATTGGCGACGGTTTCTACAGAGACTTTAAATCCATTAACTTAAATGCTGTGATGGACTTTATGGAACAATTTGACTGGGATTTATTATTTTTAAATAAAACTCTTGATGACTTGGTGAATATTTTTTATGAAATTATGTATTTAACAATTGAATGTTTTGTCCCCTTAAAAAAGTATACATCTAAAAAATTTCCTTACTGGTTTTCCCAGGAATTGGAAGATAGTATAATTGATAAGAAAAAGGCACATAAAAAATTTCTAACATCTAAATTATACACAGATTATGTGAAGTTTTCTGAAATTAGAGCCAAATGTAAATCTCTTAAAAATCTGCTATAGTGAATATGTTTATTTCACTGAATCATCACTTAAGAATAACTTAAAAAATTTCTGGAAGTTCATTAATTCCAAAAAGAAAAAACCGGGAATTCCCGTGGATATGTATTATGGGGACCTAAAAGCGTCATCGGGTGAGGAGATTGTTGATCTCTTTGCTGAGTATTTCTCTGAAATGTATGACAATAGACCACCTAATGATGCACTCAATAGCCCCATATTCTTTAATTATCTAAATAATGTTAATCTATCTCAATTTAGCATTACTATTTCAGATATCTATTCCAAACTATCCACATTGAATACAAATAAGGGTCCCGGGCCTGATGGTTTACCTCCCAGTTTTTTAAAAAATTTTAGCTTCTTATTGGCACATCCACTTTTTCACATCTTTAATTTGTCCCTTTGTACTGAAGAGTTTCCGTCATTTTGGAAAGTGAGTTTTATCACCCCAATCTTAAAGTCGGGTGACAGCTCACAGATTAATAATTACAGACCAATAAGTATAATCAGTGTAATCCCAAAAATATTTGAGAGTTTCTTGTGTAACTTCCTGACCGCTGGTATGACAAGTCAATTGATAGATGAACAATATGGTTTCTTGTCAGGCAAATCGACTGAGCTGAACTTGCTTTCCTTTTCTAATTTTCTGTCAAAGACTTTGGAGGATGGTGGGCAGGTCCATGCATTGTACACTGACTTTGCCAAAGCCTTTGACAGAGTCAACCATAAAATCCTCCTGCGTAAACTGGCAGAAATGGGAGTGCAAGGACCACTTTTTCAGTGGCTTCATTCCTATCTTACTGATAGAACTCAGATAGTAAGAGTACACAACTTTAAATCCAAAGAAATTAAGGTACCTTCTGGCGTCCCACAGGGCTCTCACCTTGGACCCCTTCTGTTTAATGTCTACATAAATGATATCAAAAGTTGCTTCCATCATAGTCATTTCCTTCTTTTTGCAGATGACTTGAAGTTTTTCATGAGGATTGATTCAACGGGTGACTGCACTAAACTTCAGAATGACTTGGACAGAGTTGTAACCTGGTGTGCTGACAATGCAATGGATCTGAATGTGTCCAAATGCTGTTCAATGACCTTCAGTCATAGGAGGTATCCACCTTACTTTAACCATGTTTATTTGGTCAATGACACTCCAATGAGGTCTACTTCCCAAATTAAAGATCTAGGTGTGATACTAGATACTCAACTAAGTTACATTCCGCACATTTCATCAGTGACTTCTAAGGCTCTGCAGATGTTGGGTTTTATTAGGAGATGCACTAGGGATTTCCATGATTTGACAGCCATTAAGCTCCTTTACTGTTCTCTTGTACGACCATACTTGGAATACGCTTCATGTGTCTGGACTCCATATTACAATATCCACATTCAGTCAATTGAAAGAGTACAACACAAATTTCTGAGATATATCTCACTTAAACAAAATATTCAAGAACCCATCAATTATAGAAATATTGAAACTTCCTTGAACCTCATAACATTGGAAACTCGTCGTTTGCATAAGGATCTATTGGTCTTCTATGATCTTCTTCATTCTAATTACTCTTGCCCCTTATTGCTCAGTGAATTGGGACTTCATGCTCAGCATCACTGGACCAGGCAATCCCCCACATTTTATGAACCTCCTCATAGAACTAACTATGGCTATAACTCTTTCCTCACCAGATGTGCTAGAAATGCCAACAAAGAATCGGCAGGTCTTGACTTCTTCTCCAGTCGAACTACATTTAGGGGACAAGTTAAGCATTTAGTATCTATTAATTAGTATTTGTTCCTATTATTTTTATAGTAAAAATCGTTTTGAAACCTTGTATTGTTATCTGTGATTATTCCTGTACCTGTAGGTATTTGTATTTGTTAAGTTTCTTAGGTTATATGTCCTTAGGTTAGGCATAGTTTCTTGTACTTATACTTTTACTATTTTGTATTAAAATTGGGCTTTAGCCCGTTGAAATAAATAAATAAATAAATAAAGAATAATAACTGAAACAAAAATCAATTTTTATAAGACAAAAATTAATGAAAGTTCTAATGATATCAGAAAAATATATATTATAGCTGAAGCAACAAATGAATCTAAAACTAAAAATTCTTCACTTCTGCAAATAAAATTAGATAATGGTACTCTAACAAACCTAAAAGACATAGCAAACTTTTTTAACAAGTATTTTACTAATATTGGGATAAATATGTCACAACAAATAAAAAATCCATCCAATATCGACCAATTTCTTTCACAATCAAATCAGTCGATTTTCTTAAAACCAGTGACTCGGAACGAAGTAATTGAACCAATTAATAGCCTAAAAAATAAATGTTCTTCAGGAATCGACAAAATTTCAACTAAAACCATAAAGAATTTAAACCATTTTTTAGCTGATCCTCTGGCACACATCATTAATTTTATTTTTAAGACAGGTATTGTTCCACTAAATTTAAAACCTCGTTAATTACACCAATTCATAAAACAGGCAATAAAAGTTTAGTTAGTAACTATCACCCTATCAGTATTATCCCTAATTTGGCTAAAGTATTTGAAAAAACCCTTAAAAAGAGGCTAATAAATTTCTTTGAAAATAATAATATCATAAGTGACAGCCAGTTTGGCTTTAAATCCGAGACAAGCACTACAGATGCTATGTATGAATTTGTCAGCAGAATTACTGAGAGTTTAGATGGGGTGACGCCTGTATTTCGGTTTTTTTAGATCTTGCAAGGGCGTTTGATACGGTCTCTCACGAAATCCTTCTGGACGTTCTGGAGAGGTATGGAGTGAGAGGCATTGTGTTAGACATGTTTCGAAATTATCTCTCCAACCGAACCCAATATGTAAAGGTAGAAAATGTTCTAAGTGAACCAGAAACTGTTAAAATAGGAGTACCACAAGGCACAGTCTTAGGACCAATATTATTTAATTCATATATTAATTCTCTATTTCACCTTGACGTGGAGGGTAGCATAATAGCATATGCTGATGATACGGTGCTTCTTTTTAGGGGGAAAACATGGAATGAAGTCAAACTAAAATTAACAACATCACTTGAAAAAGTTATAAATTTTTTTAATTCATTTAAACTATCTCTTAATATTCAAAAAACAAACTATATTGCCTTTTCTATTACGGAAGCAAATAGACCTGCCTTCAGTACTATCAGAATTAACAATTTCGCAGATCCAATAAAAGAGGTACAAAGTACAAAATATCTTAATATAATTAATTATAGACTGTCACTTGAAATGGACACATCATGTGTCATACTTGTGCAATATATATATATATATATATATATATATATATATATATATATATATATATATGCATATATTAGTGGTTTATGGTCCGTGAAAATACTAAAGTTTCTTGCCTCCACCATGTGTCTGAAATATTTGACGGATAGGTATGCAGCCAGTAGCTCACGGTCATAGGCGCCGTATTTGCACTCTGTAGGACTGAGCTTCTTGGAGAAAAAACTAAGTGGTTGCCACTGATCATTTACCCACTGCTGCAAGGCAGCGCCAATGGCAGAGTCTGAAGCGTCACAGAATATAGCAACGGGTGCGTTGTCATTTGGGTGCGACAACAAGGTAGCCTGGGCTAGTGCTTTCTTGCTGGCTTCGAACGAGGCTAGACCTTCTGTGGTCCAGTGTAATGGGGATCTTCCTTTGATTTTTTTCTTGAGGAGTGTGTTCAGTGATGCTTGAATCTCGGCTGCTTTGGGTATGAATCTCCGGTAGAAATTCACCATACCCAGGAAGCGACGAAGTTGCTTGGCCGTTTCAGGTTTTGGGTAGGCCAGAATAGCTTCAACCTTTTCTGGCAGTGGTTGGGTGCCTGCGTTTGAGACGCAATATCCTAGGAATTTGACTTGGGACTGGCCAAAAACACATTTACTTGGGTTAATGACGATGCCGTACTGCTGAAGCCGCTGAAACAGTGTTTCCATGTGGCAGAGGTGTTCTTCGGGCGTCGTTGAGGCAACAAGGATGTCGTCTAGGTACACATAACAATAGTCCAACCCTCGAGTAACTTCATCCATGAAACGCTGAAAAGTTTGTGCTGCGTTTCGAAGTCCAAACGTCATAAATGGAAATTCGAACAATCCGAATGGTGTGGTGATGGCTGTTTTCGCGATGTCCTCCTCAGCTACTGGGATTTGGTTGAACGCACGGATTAAGTCGATGGTTGAAAAAAATCGATTTTCCTTGGAGCTCTTGTGCGAAATCCTGGATATGACGGACGCCATATTGGTCAGGACAGGTTCTGCTATTCAGAGCTCTATAATCCCCACAGGGCCTCCATTCGCCGTTGTTTTTTGGTACTAGGTGCAACGGCGAGGACCAAGGACTTTTAGATGGCCTGGCAAGTCCGAGTTTCACCATGGTGTCGAATTCCTTCCTTGCTGTTTTTAGTTTGTCGGGAGCTAGGCGACGTGATTTCTGGGCGACCGCGACAGGCGGACCAGGCGTGGAGTCCAAGAGTTTGCCTCGCTGCAGATCCGGGAGCAGTCCATAGTGTGCGAGCAAGTCTGCTCCTAGGATAGGTTGAGATACGTGAGCTATGATGAATCTCCATGGAAAATCTCGGCGGAGTCCTAGGTTGAGGGTACGTGCTACTATTCCGTAAGTGATTATAGACGAACCATTGGCAGATGTATAGGTTGTAGATTGGCTGGTAAGCGTCTTACCCAAATACTCCTCACTAATGTCTCCGGGACTACTGACCCTGCTAGTGCCTGCAGTCTTCGAAGGAATTGGGAAGGTTTTTCGTCACCCATGGCTTCGTTTTCTAGCAGTTGCCTGGTCTTCTGTTCTTGGCTCGCACTTAATAGAGTTAGGCATGGTATACCGCGAAATATTTGTTACAAATAAACTCACGATAGCTTAGGGACTGTGGTATTGACTAAAACACAACCTACCTCACAAGGAATGATAAAAAGTTCACTGTAATACTAGGTACTTACGTTGATTGTTCAATTTATCACTAAAACACTGAAGCACTAATTACACTACTTGCTCTCACAAAACAGATCACGTCGGGGTCACCACTTCAGGAATGTATGTGTGTGCTTGATTAGCTATATATCCAATACATTCCTTTTTTATATGAACTGTGAGGGTTTATTGAAACACTGTTAAAACGAAATAAAATAAGTTTATTGAACTAGAACAACAAAATTCACATCCGACTTCTTGCAAGTCTAAAAATAGAGTCCTCCTCTAATATTAATACAAATCTCAAGAAACATAAAGTTCCACCCCCTGTGCCAAAATTCCTCTCTTTGATTGGTCCTATTCGTTGGCAAAAGGGTTTTTTTTTCTATCTTCGTAAACTTTCCCAAAAAAAAAAGCTTTACTAAGAAGGGTCGTTTCAGTATTTTCCTATCATAAACCCTAAATGCAATAAACAGTTTACTATCAGTGATGGTTCCTACTACCGTACGTGCAACAACATATTTTAAAATCGTACAAAGAAGTGTTGTAAAAATAAAAATTAATGGATAGCATAAAAGAACCTTAAAACTAAATTAGACTCTAAATGCCGATGGAAATTCCCACAATTATGTACAGAAAACTAAGTACCTACAAATTGTTACATTTCTCAATAGCAATAGATAATTCGCCTAGATTAAAAAAGTAAATGTAAAATGAAATAAATATGTATAGTATGTTATGCAGTAACAATGAAAAGAAACACAAATATATACAGTGTGATATGCGCAAATTTTAACTTTGGCAGACAAATGTGGGAGACACTCAGTCACCACATATATATATATATATATATATATATATTTATATATTGCTTATAATATTATGTACATGATAATTATCCAATGCAAAAAAATTATAATTTTTATCTAAAAAACTAACTCTAAAAACGCAACAAATTCATTATTATTCAAGGACCTTTCTAATCATTGGTAATGACCACCTGATAACATAAAAAATAAGCACATTTTAGGATAAAATTAGTGCTGAAAAATGAAACAAGAAAGCATCAGAAAGTTGCCAGGAAATACCAACTTTTGTTTTTCAAATGCATTTAGATAAGTTGAACCATTTTACTTTCACTACCTAATGATATTTCAGTCTGCCTTGAGATATATTTTCCATGAGCATCTGTGATCCACTTGAAGCCATTATGTCATGTTTTACCCTAAAGCTGTACTTCTCATATATATGCCTCGGTATATGCACAGCAAATATCAACTTGCAACAATTATAATTCTGAAATCTACAGAAAATAATTTCAAAATATGGCGAAATATATGAGTATAAATGAGTTTAAAAATAGAAGTATATATTTTATAACAGATTCGTGCTACCAGCTTGTTTTATTTTTCACCAGTGAAAGATATTTCATCCTACAATCTAGAATTTTGTATTCATAGTGTTTTTTATCTTTAAGAATAAAACTTTTACATAGATATAAAAAATATAGAACCAACCTGTACATAATTACAGTAAGGGGTTTACCTCTTATATAATTACTAAATATTATAACTTTACTACGTTAATTAGGCATGTAAGTTAATTGAGTGCAAAAATGGTTTAAGACAAGTAAAATAAAGCCCTCCAACATGTTAAACTGAGCTTTATATAAAGGTGGATTTGCAAGTGTTTAGGGATAAACATTTTTTAGTCTGATAGTCATTTAATCAGACATCAAAATAATCAGATACTTAGAAATAGTTACTCCAATAATGACATTCAAAATATTTATGTTATAAGTGTTATGTTAATTTGATACCTAATAATATATTAAAGACCACTATTATAAGCTCGGTTCACAGTCAATCTCAATTAACTGATGGAATAGATATGGCTTATGCTCGGTACTTTGTTCCACTGTAAGGTGAAAATTTGACCCCTCATACAATAGACAAATCACTATCAGTTTGAAATGCAAAAAGTTATTTTCCACTAGAACAAAAAATACCTACTTCATTTGTGCTTGTAGTTTAAACACTGAAGTTTTCAGAAAACGATAATTTGCACAAGCTTGCATAGAAAAGGAGCAAAAAATGTGGTATATGCAGTTACAAGAAAAATACTTACACTTTTGAATCGAAGCCACATAGAAATTAAATATATTTAAATTATATAATTACATTGTAAAGTAAACAAATCTCAAATTCAAGTAAAGCATTTTTTAATAATCGAAAAGTGCTTAAAGAAATAGAAGTACAAATAAAGTTTCAGTGTTTATTCCATACCTTTCTGAATTTTTTGGGAACGAAAAATAGCTGGTATTCATAGACGTCCAAGAAGGGCATGCACGATAGGCACACCGTTTCCTCTTACTTTGTTTAGAAGCCATTGTAACAATAAATAGGTACTTCAGCAGTTGGCTACAAAGATCACCAATAATCTAATAAACACACACTTAAAATCTCAGAAAAACGCAAATAAAACAAAACAAAATTTCTTAATCTGACAAGACAGTTGACGTACTGACTGGGACGTATTTTCCGGTTAAAAAATGGCGGCGATGAGCATGCGCATTCGAAAAACGGCGTCAAGCCTTTCTTTCATTTCTGCTGGGTTGGGGTTTTCTGTGGTAGAGTAAAATGAATGCTTATACTTAAAGTTATATTTTAATTTATTTTTTAGTTATCACTCTCACTCTAGCGAAACGTTAAATTTTAGCATGCATTTTTATAAGGACACATTTACATATAAAAAGGAGACTATTAACTCCTCAATAGTCCGACATTTTTTAACGACGGATAAACCATTTTTAACAAGATACGATTTTTTTTTGCTTTTCACGGGAAACTTTTAAACTGTCTGCCTTTACAAATTATGCAGTTTTCAAAAATGTTCAATGTCAATATATGCCATGTATTTCGTAAAGTTACTGAGCGACTTCCATCATGCATATTTTAAAAATAGTGAAATGATCGGGTCCATTAGAATCTAGAGATCGAGCGTGTATTACGGAGACAGAGCGTTGATAATAAAGTTGAGCAAAGAATCGCTACCTGCGATTTAACCGCAGTGAATGAGAAATCGCAGTCGCAACCTGCGAACGACTGAAAAAGTACACTAATCGCTAAAACCCAGTCGGAACCGAACGAAGTAGTTTTTTTAGCGGCATCGCTCGCACCGCGTCTATCTAGATTTTTGTTTGGTTTCGCGGGTTTCACCAGATCTAGTGCCGGTGATCGCATGTGCGTTTAGTCTATATTTCACTGAGTTGCGACCCGAAGACTCGATTTGTGAATCATAATGTAGTTGATGCTGTTTGGTAAAGTACACAAGAGCAGAATAATTTTTTCAGAATGATTGATTATAATATTTCATTATTAAATATTTGTATTTTTTTTATTCACGACGTGAATACCCTATTTAATATTGTTTAAGATTATTGTGATAATTTCTTATGAAAATATGCCGTATTTCAAGAAAAGAAAAATAAGTTATTTGTCGAATTTTTTTACTAACGTAGATTCAAATTTTCCAAAAGTAATTGTGCAAAACAAAACTGTCGTTATAAAAGAAACACTACGAATATAAAAAGATGTATTATGGCGTGTAAGCACCTTACAGTATCTTTAAATGTAGAAAACGAAGATGAAGGTACTGTGGTAAGATTTTGATTGCTCAGAATAATGAAAAACTACTGTAATCTTGTATTTTTTTTATAATAAATAAAACAAGTATATCTGATACATACACATATCAAACCTAGGTAAAAAAATGTTAAATTGGAATTTATTAATCAGTTTGGTAAAAAAAAAGTACATACGTCGTTAAAAGTCGGCACAGCTATATATCGCGTGTCTCAAAAATTGGTTTTGTAGATTTTTTCATTGTAAAAATACAAATATAGACCTTGCTTTTTGACTATTGCAGTGGAGTACATTTACAGTGAAATCGGGAAATCGTAATCAGAGGTTAAAATCACAATGAATATAAAATCACGTTCGAAATAGTGACTACTATGCTTGAGCGTTATTTTTCATTGTTAAATCGGCTTTAAGTTGGATGTTTTTTTTTTATATATTATTCGACCTGTTAATGCTTAAAGTGCAGTCCTCCAAGTCTGAAGGCGGGGCAATGCTTCGCTACCACGTGTCAAGGGTGTCCAAAAAAGTATATGCAACATATGAGAAAAGTTTATTATTCATTTTTCAGGAAATTTTATTCTTGAGATAAGGTGGTGCTTGAAGATAGAATAGCTTTGACAGTATTAAAATTTAAGACCGATATAAAGGGTGTTTAAAAAATATAATTTTTGTCATGTAATTTTAAAGGTCAGAAAAAATTGTAATTAGGTAAAAGCTAAGTAAAGTTTTTTCGTAATAGTAAAGAAGATATTTAGATTGAAAAATCGAAAAACATATTTTGTTTCGGTGCTTGCCTTTAAATATCTTCCTAACTATAGGTACTAGATATTAAAACATTTTACTTACATTTTATTTATGATTTTTTGTGGTCGCTCAAACCGTCGTCACAAACAATTTTTTTTTAAAGTTTTTAGGTTTTGAAATCCACTTTTTTTTTCATTTTTTTGAACGCCCTGTATATTTGACCTATACCTAATGTTAAAAAAACGTTAATTGTTAAAAATGTTTAAAGCTGAAGACTTTTTACATATAGCTTTTTGCGGCTTAGCCCCGGCAGGAGCGATCACAGCTGTCGCGTCGTGAAGCGTGTTATCAGCTTAAGTGCTTTTTTTACATTACCTTCCTCAGCGTGTTTAAAGCTGACATCATTCTAAATATAAAAAAAACAAATCATGCTAGTTCTGCTATGAGTCAAATATTTGGCAGGAGCAAGTAAAGGTATAACTTGGCGACTTGCCTGAAGGTGAGGGTGCGAATAAAAATATATATTTTTTTGTAACTCGCGTAATATTTTTTATGTAGAAAGCTGTAATTTTTTAAAATAATATTTTACCATAATTCTTTTATTATAAACATAAATTACTTGATTTTTTTTTAAGTTACTATAATATATATAATATAATAGACTGAAAATAATAACCTTCAAAAGCTCTCAACCTTCGTGATCAAAAATAGAATTCTTACAAGTCATATGAATCTAGTTGAGATCCATTGAAAGTTGTTCAGGTTAACCCGAGAGGGTACTCACTGACGATATTTTATGTCCCAAGGGAAGGAGATCTGGGGGAGATCCGAGGAGATATGGAGGATATCCGAGGAGATTCGGGGATATCCGAGGAGATTCAGAGGATATCCGAGGATATTCCGAGGATATCCGATGAGATACGGAGATATTCAGAGGATGTCCGAGGAGATACGGGGATATTCGGAGGATATCCAAGGAAATACGGACAGATTCGGGGGATATCTAGGGAGATTTCGGGGATATCCAGGGAAATCTGAGGAGATCCCGCAAGGAAATCTATCGAAAAATGCTTAAATAATTACAGGGTGGCTTAAACTTTTTGTCTAAAGGTATCTAAAAAATAATTTTCAAGTTTCAGATGATTCTAATGTCTCAAATATTCCATTGTAAAAAAGTTGAAGTGTTATTTTTAAGAATAGAAAAACCTAATTTTTCTTTTCTTAACTGACCCTGTAAAATCAACTTAACATTTGAGACTGCTAAATTAATTTTTTATGCAATTTACCAAGAATAAAATTTAAGAAATCAACAAAATATTTTTATTGTTACTACTTATATGCTCAAAATATCTGTACTATTTAAATAAAGACCTTTTTCAATATTAATCTTACATCATTTTTAATTATTAAACCAACTAACTTATACTTACAGCAAAAAAATGGTTATCTGAATTTTTATAAGTACAAGTGGTAAAAGGGCTTTTAATAAAAAATAACTGTAACCCCAGGGATGGTGAAGGGTTGACGTAGGGGCTTGAAAAATGGTATTTTTGCAATTTCCAGCAAAAATGGTTGTCCTATAAAGAATATCATATAGAAAAGTTGTAAATCATGCAAAAATGTACAACTTTTGCAGAAACCACTTTTCAACCTGCATTTTCAAATTTCCAAAAAAAATGCAAAAGTTCGTTCGATTTTTTTTTTCGTCTACTTCCCTCATAAAAGGGATGTATTGTAATCGTAAAACATGTTTTCTCGATTCCGTCGGTCTGTCTGTTTGCTGCATAACTAAAAAACTACTTACCCCATTGACTTCAAATTTTGGTAAAAAATTAAGGGTTATATGGGGATGACCTGGCAAAACAAAATGGCGGCCTAGTGAAATGTTAAAAAAAATATTACTAAGAAAGCGCTTATCCAATTTACCTCAAATTTTGCCCAAAAATCAAGTATTATGTAGGAATCAACTGGTAAAATTTTGGTATGAATCAAGATGGCGGAACAAAATGGCGGGTTAATGAAATATTTAAAAATTCAGCATGAAAAAACTACTTAAGGATCTGATTTCAAATTGTGCGCCATAACTAATTGTAGTATAGAGATGGATTAGTAAAAGTGTGGTATTAATTCAAGATGGCGGAACAAAATGGCGGCCAAATAAAATTTTTGTAATCTGAAAAAATCACCGTCTCATGTTTTACATATTTCGCGTTTTAGCGTCCCTAGATGTCCAAAAATATGTTTTATCAAGTCCGTCAGTTTGTCTGTCTGTCTGTAAGTTCGCGGCATAGCTTAAGAACTAATCATAAGATTGACTTCAAATTTTAGTCAAAAATTGAGGCTTATATGAGAATGACCTGGTAATATTTTGATTGAAATCCAATATGCCGGAACAAGATGGCGGCCTAGTGTAACGTTAAAAAAATTATTACTAAAAAAACTAGTTATAGAATTTATCTCAATGTTTGTACAAAAATCAAGTATTATGTAGGAATCAACTGGTAAAATTTGGGTACGAATCCAGGATAGCGCAACAAAATGGCGGTTTAATAAAATATTTAAACATTCAGCCTGAAAAAACTACTTAATTAATTGATTTTAAATTGTGTGCCATAACTAATTGTAGTACAGAAATGAACTAGTAAAACTGTGGTATTAATTAATTAAGATGGCGGAACAAAATGGCGGCCAAGTAAAATTGTATAATCTGAGAAATCACCCTCTCCGATTTTACAAATCTTCGCGTTTTAGCGTCTAGATGCCAAAAAATATGTTTTATAAAGTCCGTCTGCCGATTTGTCTGTCTGTCTGTTAATCCGCGTCATAGCTTAAGAACTACTCATCAATTCAAATTTTAGTCAAAAATTAAGGCTTATATGGGAATAACCTGTCAATATTTTGGTAAAAATCCAATATGCCGGAACAAGATGGAGGGCTAATGAAGCGTCAGAAAAATTATTACTTAAAAAACTAATTATCCAATTTGCACAAAAATCAATTATGTAGGAACCAACTGGTAAAATTTCGGCACGAAAACAACATGACGGTTTAATGAAATATTTAAACATTCAGCCTGAAAAAATTACTTAATAAAATTATTTCAAATGTGATAGTGCCATAACAACTGTAGTATAGAGATAAACTAGTAAAACTGTGGTATTAATTCAAGGTGGCGGAACAAAATGGCGGTCGAAAAATTTTTTGGAATCTGTCAGCAGGTTTTACACATCTTCGCGGTTTAGCGCCCCTAGATGCCAAAAAAATATGTTTTATCAATTCCGTCGGTCCACCTGTCGCTTTGTTTGTCTGATGTCTGTCAGTTCGTGACATAGCTTAAAAACTACTCATCAAATGGACTTCAAATTTTAGTCAAAAATTAAGGCTATGGGGATGATGTGGTAATATTTTGGTAAAAATCCAATATGCCGGAACAAGATAGCGGCCTAGTGAAACGTTAAAAAAGTATAACTAAAAAAACTAATTATCCAATTTACCTCAAATTTTGCAATTTTTGTGTTACATAAGAATGAACTGGTAACAAAATGGCGGCCTAATAAAATATTTAGAAAATCAGTCCGAAAAAAACTACTTAACTAGATTAATTTCAAATTCTATGCAAGCATTAAGTGTGATATAGATATAAGCTGGAAAAGTTGTGTTACGAACTCAAGATAGCGGAACAAAATGGCGGCCAAATAACATATTAAAAAAGCTTATCCAATTGACTGTAAATTTTGGAGAAAAATTAAATATGATATAAGGATAAACTGGTGCGAATTCAATATGACGTAACAAAATTGCGGTGTGTGTGTCAATGTAGAAACTACTTATTGAATTGATTTTAAATTATGCCCAAAATCAAGTGTGGCATAGGTAGAAACTGGTAAAATATTGGTAGGGACAAAATGGCATTCAATAAAAATGTTTGAAAAGACGGTATATATGTATCATTAAATAACTATCTACTGAACTAAATTGGTTCACACTTCACTATTCCTAATAAAAGAAAATATTCATAATGAGCCAAGTTCCGGGTAAAGAAAATTTACCGATTTTTTTTCTCATTTCCATAAATATCATTTAATTTTAACGGACTAGGTAAAAGTGTATCTGTTTATATCCTAAATAACCACAAACTTTTTTACATAGAAAAAATCAAGGAGTTTCCAAGATTTTAATATTTTACGGTCCAAATTTTTTTTCTTCAAAATCCTACGGCAAAAGATCATTGTTAGAATTTCGCGGGTGCGTTTTTTGATTTAGACGTATAGTTTTAGGAGAAATAAAACAAAAATAGTCACAATTCAAAAACACAATCACAAACAAAAGCAATCTTTCGTCTCAAATACATTGCAGTGAGTACCCGCTCGGGTTAACCACCTTCGTTCCGCCTCATTTCATTTTTATTAAAATGCTAATAGGTCATCCCCATATGGCCCTTAATTTTTGTCCACATTTTGGGTAAGTAGTTCTTCAGTTATACCGCGAACTGGCAGAGAGACAGACATGCCGACAGACAGACCGACGGAATTAACAAAATATGTTTTTGAAATCAATCTAATAGGTAATTTTTCAGGCCGAATATTTTATTTGGCCACAATTTTGTTTCGCCATCTTGAATTATTACCAAAATTCTACCAGTTGATTTCTAGGTACTACTCGATATTTGTGCAAAATATGAAGTAAACTGGTTAATTGGTTTTTTAGTAATATTTTTTTTACAATTCGCTATCCCGCTATGTTGGATTTTTACCAAAATATTACCAGGTCATCCCCATATGATCCTTAATTCTAGACCAACATTTGAAGTCAATGAGGTAAGTTGTTTTTACTTCCCTCGTAAAATGGAAGTATTGTAATCGTGAAAAAATCACTCTCCGAGATTTTTTCAGATCTGCATGTTTTTGGGTCCCTAGATGACGAAAAACAGGTTTTCTCAATTTCGTCGGTCTGTCTGTCTGTCTGACTGTCTGTCTGTCTGTCTGTCTGTTCGCTGCGTAGCTAAAAAACTACTTATTGACTTCAAATTTTGGTCAAAAATTAAGGGTCATATGGGGATGACCTGGTAACATTTTGGTGAAAATCCAATATGGCGAAACAAAATGACTGCCTAGTGAAGTATTAAAAAAGTTATTATTAAAAAACTACTCATCCAATTTATCTCAAATTTTGCAAAAACATCAAGTATTCTGTTGTCAAGTGGTAAAATGTTGGTACGAATCCAAGATGGCGGAACAAAATGGCGGCATAATAAAATATTTAAAAATTCAGCCTGAAAAAACTGCTTAATGGTTTGATTTCAAATTGTCTGTCACAATAATTGTGCTATAGAGATTAACTAGTAAAATAGTGGTACTAATTCAAGATAACTGAACAAAATGGCGGTAAAATAAAATATTTGTAATCGTGAAAAAATCACCTCAGGCTTTACACGTTTTAGCGTCGCAAGATGCCAACAAATATATATTATTATATTATCATTTCCGTCGGTCCGTCTGTCGGTCTGTCTGTTTGTCAGTTCGCGCCATAGCTTAAAGACACTTATCCGATTTACTTTAAATTTTGGTCAAAAATTAAGGGTCATATGGGAATGACCTGGTAACATTTTGGTAAAAATCCAATATGGCGAAAAAAATATTAAAAAATTACTCATCCAACTATCCCAAATTGTGCAAAAAATATTAAGTATTATATTGGAATCAACTGGTAATATTTTGGTACGAATTCAAAATGTCGGAACAAAATGGCGACGTAATAAAATATGTAAACATTCAGCCTCAAAAACTGCTTAATGGTTTGATTTCAAATTATGTGTTATAACTAATTGTGGTATAAGGATCAACTAGTAAAATTCTGGTACCAATTCAAGGTGGCCGAACAAAATGACGGCCAAATAAAAAGTATGTATAATCGTGAAAAAAATCACCCTCTCAGGTTTTACACGTCTTTACATTTTAGCCAGAAAAATATGTTTTATCAATTCTGTGGGTCCGTCTGTTGGTATGTCTGTCTCTCTGTCTATCAGTTCGCGGCATAGCTTTAAGACTACTTACCCGGTTGACTTCAAATTAGTATCAAAAATTAAGGGTCATATGGGTATGATCTGGTAATATTTTGGTAAAAATCCAAATCGCGAAACAAAATGGCGGCGTAGTAAAATGTTAAAAGAATTATTATGCAAAAACTGCTTATCCAATTTATTTCAAATTTTGCATATACATCAAGTATTATATTGGAATCAAGTGGTAAAATTTTGGAACGAATCCAAGATGGCGGAACAAAATGGCGGTATAATAAAAAATATAAAAATTCATCCTGAAAAAAGTACTTAATGGATTGATTTTAAATTGTATTCCTTCACTTGGTATAGGGCTCAACTAGTAAAACGGTGTTACTAATTCAAGATGGCGGCCAAATAAAATGTTTGTAATCGTGAAGAAGGATTTACATATCTTCACGTTTAAGCGTCCCTAGATGCCACAAAATATGTTTTATCAATTCCGTCGGTCCGTCTGCCGGTCTGTGTGTCAGTTCCCGACATAGCTTAAATACTTCTTACCCGATTGATTTGATTGATTGATTTGATTGAATTTTGACCAAAAATTAATGTCATATGGGAATGGCCTGATAATATTTTGGTAAAAATGCAATATGGCGGAACAATGTTAAAAATGTTTGTTAGAGTGGTGTATTATTTGGAGTTAAGATCCAGTAAAAAAACCAGTATTTTTTCAAATTGTCGACAATTCGCAACTTCATTGTTGCATCTTAAGGATATATATATATATATATATATATATATATATATATATATATATATATATATATATATATATATATATCTATAGATCTTATATCCTGCGCGAAACCCATATTATCAGTACTTTTACTGCGTTGTTCCGCATATATTACCCAGATATTAAGTTTCTAAATGGTTTTCGTTAACTATTCTCTTGTTTTTATGTTAGAGTGGTGTATTATTTGTATTATTGGATTTATATATATATATATATATATATATATATATATATATATATATATATATATATATATATATATATATATATATTATAAACGATAAGAACAGATAAATAAAATACACAAAAATACATAACTATAATATTATTCACGCTGCATTTTTAGTAGATATTCTTTTATATATTTAGAAAATTTGTCATATGATAATTCTCTTACACTGTTTGGTACAGCATTCCACAATTTAATTCCAACAAAAGAAAATCATTTTTGAAACTCTGCTATTTTGTGTTGTGGTACTATAAAACCATTTACTTGCCTTGTATTGTGAAAGTGAGAAAAAGTCACGAATAAAACATTTAAATATAGGGGTTGTCCAGTTTTCATTTAAGAACGGCGTAATATGATTTCTATATTATATATTATAAGAAAAACGCATACAACTATACTATTATTGTAATTTTTTAATAAAGTTCCCACCAACCTTTCAGACAAGGAATCAGAATATACTATATCTCCATAGGCAATAATCTTTAATATAGGCTAGTTTTATCTAATTTGTAATGTGGAATTCAAATGAAAGATTTGACTCGAAAACTATACCTAATATCTTGCCTCTTTGGTGTCCGGAAGATAAGTGTTAATTATTTTTCTTTCTAAGCGTTCAATTTTAAATCGTGATTTTTTGTAAAATCACTCATATTTTTTATGTCGCTATCGTTCCTGAGATTGCTCTACTTGAGATATATGAATTGGCATGTATATTTCAGAATCATCTGCGTATTGTTGTAATCTGGAATTATTTATGCAATTATTCATATCCGCAACATAGAGAATATAGCAAGGCATCCGAATGACCTTGGGGGACACCGGTTGTTAGATGCAGATATTCCGACTTACTTTTATAACCATTTGTATTTAATGATTCTCAGTGAGATCTTTTTGAGAGATAAGAACCCAAGAACTGTATATTTCTTTGAGAATCTAATCCAAAGTATTGCAAATGCAAACATATAATTGATACAGTGGCGGCTCGTCAGGGTAGGCCTCTGAGGCCGCGCCTCACCCCCAAAATAAAGGAAAAGAGAATTTTTTTATATAACTTTTTATCTATTACCAATTAGAAATATACTTTTTAACAGTTTTACAACATAATAACATTAAAAAAAAAACAAAATATAATCCCATAATAAATATTTTAGAAAATAAATTCTGACCACATCAAAAAACCGACCGTGCAATCCGTGCAAACCCATTCCTAAAGAAAGTGCTCTCGAATGAGGCGAAATAATTTTAGCTTGGAAAGTTTCGACTTCTGACATATTTATCAACGGCCGGTGCCGATGCCGGCGAGTCACCTGATTACGACAGAGCGGGATGGCGATTGCCGATGCACGCGTTTTCTATTGCATTCTTGAGGCGATAAATCTGTAGCTTGGATATGCTTTTATTGGTTATTTAAATCACATGACTAGCGAAATATTCCAACGGCTTCTTTTTACGTGGTACGTGCGGCTGAGAAAGAAATAGGAAATAGATTGCGATAATCGCTGATTGAGGGCGTTCTGTCTTTTAAGGTGAATAAATACGCGTGAGTAAGTTTTTGTTTTGTTTTGATTTGGTAAGTTGGACCGTTCCATTTTTTGTATTTGCTTTTTGCTTTTGAAATGAATCCTATTCACGACATTATTGCTTCATTAATTGAAACGCCTTTTTTAAGAAGAAGCGAAACTGAAAAGAAACAGATATTAGGTAGCCGTCCGACCCCGAAAATTTTAGCAATATTTAACGATAAGAGGCAAGGTAAAAAATATTCAAGAACTTTTCAAATATCTTGGTACGAAACTTATAGGTGGCCATGCGGAAGTATTTATAAAGAAAGCTTATATTATTGGCCTTGTATTTTATTAGGTTGCGTCAAAAATAATTGGAGTTCAGGGGGCGGATATTCGGATTTAAAAAATTTTTCACGAGCAGTAAAATCGCATGAAAGTTCAAGAGAGCATATTAAAAATTCGGTAGCACTTACAAGACTGGAGCAAAATAGGGCGACTATTGCGGATGCACTACAAGAAAATGCAAGTCTTAATAAAATTGTTTATAATGAAAATGTTCGAAAAAACCGTTTATTATTAAATTATTTAATTGATGTTACTATTACTTTGGGTAAACAGGACTTGGTATTTCGAGGTCATAATGAAACAACAGATTCTTTTAACCGTCGCAATTTTAAGGAAATATTTGCATGCTTAATAAAAAGAAATGCCGAACTTACTGAACATTGTGCTAAATTTAGAAATATTTTTACGGGACAATCTAAGACTATACAAAATGAACTAATTGGTTGCATACATGACTATATTCAAGAATATATAAAAAAAGAAATCAATGACACCGATTGTTGTTTTTTTGGCGTAATTGCGGATGATAGTACTGATATAACAGAAAAATCACAGTGTTCGATAACAGTTAGGTATGTGACCAACGGATCTTTAAAAGAAAGATTTTTAGGATTTTTTGACGTTAGCGATAATAGAACAGCAGAGAGCCTTTTTCATTTAATACAAAACAGCTTAGAGCCTTATGACTTTAAAAATAAATTGGTCGCGCAGTGTTACGATGGGGCTAGTGTTATGGCAGGTGAAATAAATGGGCTTCAAACAAAAGTTAGATCTATTGCTCCTTTAGCTATGTTTACTCATTGTTGCGCCCATAGATTAAATCTAGTTTTACAACAGGGAACAAAACTGATTACCCAAAGTCGTATATTTTTTGCCACTTTATTAGGAATACCAAATTATTTCCACCAATCACCAAAACGGTCTTTTGTGCTTAATCAGATAGTAGGTAAAAGAATTCCGCGAGCTGTAGAAACGCGATGGTATACACGGTCTAAAATTTTAAACTTAGTGGCTAATGAATGAGACAATTTAATTATAGTATTTGAAAGTATTATTAATGACTTAAGTTCTGGAACAGAATCTATTAATGGTGCAAAAGGATTTCTAAAGCATTTTAATGATTTCGAATTTTGCCTTTTAACGCATATTTATAAACAAATTTTTAGTTGCACTGATGTACTGTTTCAAATATTACAGTTAAAGCATTTAGATATAAATTACTGCATTTCGCAAATAAACCTTGCCAAGCAACGAATTATTGAATTTAGAAACGAGGACCATTTCAAAGAACTTTTCAATATTGCTAAAAAAGCCACTATTCTGCCAACTAACACACGTCGAGGGCAATGTTCTAGCGACTTTGATATTTTTACTAAATATAAAATATTATATTTCGAAATAATAGATTGTATAATTCTTCAATTAGGGACGCGGTTTGAAAATTTAAATAATTTAAATTTCTTTGCTTTATAGTCGATTGCACAAAATATTCGGAATATGTTAAATGCTTTCCAGACGACTTATTAAATAATTTATTAAAAAATTATCCAAACATTTTTGACAGATAGATTAAAGAATGAGCTTTCTGTATTGTATAGGGATGAACAATTTTCAAATTTAGATGTCGAAAAAAGTCTAGCTTTGTTATTTAAAGATTTTAAAGCAATTTTTGCGGAAGCATATAAGCTTTTTAATTTAGTTTTAACTATTCCCGCAACAAGTGTATCGGCCGAACGAAATTTTTCATGTCTTAAACGGATCAAAACCTACCTAAGAAACACAATGACACAAGAACGGCTTTCGGGTTTAGCGATGATGTCAATAGAGCAGGAATTACTGTCAGAACTTAGTGAAGACCAAAACTTTTACGACCAAATTATGGATAAATTTGCAACCTTAAAAGACAGACGTATAGATTTAATGTACAAAAAGTAGTTTTTTTATCTTATTTCATACAACTATTTATTTTAAGTTTTAATAAACTAAATTATGTTTTTATTATCGCAATCACCGCTATATTTTAGTGATAGGTATACATATTTTACTTGTTTTGTTTACTTTTTATTTACTTTTTTTAGAGTTTATTTTTTTAGTTTTTAATGGTTTAGTATTGCTATTGGCGATGACCTCCATTAAAAAAAAAGGTCAACGCGTCGCAGAATAATACCCCATGGGTGACGTGGAAATTTATTCACATTTAAACAAAATTAACCTCATGTAGCCTCACCCTTCAATATACTCACGAGCCGCCACTGAATTGATAGTATCAAAGGCTTTTCTGAACTCAAGTATAGCCATACAGGTAATATGCTTTGAATCTTCGTTTAATCCTATACTGTTGACCATTTCAATCATGCTAGTACTAACATTTTTACGAAACCTGGATTGACAGCTTGGTCAATATTGAAAGCGTTTACAAATCATTTTTTGTTGACAAACGCGTTTTTCTAAAAAATAATTGATACTTCAGGCAAAAAAACGTCTTTAGGTTTTTTCGGATCACTCACTTTAGGGGATGGTTTAATTGAAGTTCTTTTCCATACAGCTGGAAAACAGTCTTCTAAAATACAACTATTTATTTCTGTTTATAAGGGTATTTATACAATATAGTAAACACAATTTTAAATCTTATTGATATTTCATCTTCTCCGGTAGCATTCATATTTATGGTATTTAAAATTGTATTAAGAGTTTTTTCGTCCATAAGGCATGGATGAAGTTAGAGGGGGGGGACTTGGGGGAGCTAAGCCCACCAAATACCGAATTAGCCGCCCCCCAAAAATATTCAAACTTAATACATACACGAATAAAATACATATACAACTTTTCATATTAGGGTCCGGTGAGATGCGCCAAGGTCCCCAACTTTTGTTCTGAAAGAAGTTAAACTAGGTTAAATTCATAAATTTTTATGAAAAAAAGCAATGTCATGTTTATAAGCATTTTAACCAAAACTATTAAATCAAACATTCTGAGACTCGGTGGATGTATTTAAGTTGATTTTTCGCTGAGATATAGCAATTTAAAATGAACACGACGCGGCGTGACCGGTGTCTTGCCCGCGTAGATTTACGTTCCGCGATTATTAAAATGATCATATCGTTGATTGAAGGAAAAAAGAAGATGCGCAACCCAATGGGCGAATTCGTGACCGCGATGATTTCATTCGCCTTACTTTTCAGGCACTGTACGATAGAGCCGTTCTGCGGCAAACGCATAAAACACCCATTCGCACTCATGCGGCTCTCGCTGTGTTGGCGGCGGCGTTGATCCGAAAACGATAAGATTCGTGGAAGACATTGCAATGCAAGCAAATGTTATTTTGGTTGGTTCATCAATAAATTTACTTATTTAATCTAACAGAAATTCTACTGCTTTAGCCGTTAACAGGGCCGTAGCTATTATAGGTCTTGGCAATAGGAAAAAACAACTTGTGTTATTTTATGATTAAAAAATAAAGCAGATTGTTCTAGGTCTACGTTTAAATCGAAATTTTAATTTACAAATTGATGTTACTAATCTTTTTTTAAGACAAAATTTTTTTTTTTACATTGTTCTGAAGTGTTAAAGATACAGGCTGTCCCAAATTTAAGCGTTTTTCCAATGTTTCTGACTAATAAAACCCTTCATCAGTGCTAATTTATAATGAGGAACGAAACATCGGCTCAAAAATCTAATCACATCGTATTATCGATAAGAAGAAATGGTAGTGAGAATGGATTTTTTTAATAACTTCCGGAGCAGAATAAAAAAAATGAAATATTTTGAAATTTTCTGATTATAATAAATTTTACATTTCCGTTGCCATATTTTCTCCGCTTCAAGATGACGTTGATAATTGAATTTTTGACCCGACGCGGGCGTTCTGATTGTCCGCAATCTTTATTAACTAGCATTGATGATGGATTTTTAGTCCGAAACATCGAAAAAATGTTCAGTGTAATGTGCTATTGGATTTAGAATTAATATTAGTGTTTATTAAGAAGAACACAAAATGTTTGACTACTTAAAAAGCAACCTGTATGATGATCATTCGAAGATGAATGGTCTATGGCTATAATGATGTGACATTTATTTGCAAATATCTTTTTAAAAGAGCTCGGTAAAAAATTAAAACGATTTTCAAAAAAAAAAAAATTCCAGATATCTTCGGAAGTACTCGAAATACCCTCACTTTCAAAACGGCTCCTGATTAGGAACAAAATTACGCATCTTTGCCACAATTTAAACTTTTCCATATCTCGTATTGCTTCTCTCAACGGGCACAATAGAAATTGGGGTACTCTATACACCATGTGAGGGAGGGACTTTCATTGCAATGTACGTTTTTTATTACAAATTAAAGAAAAATATTGTTCATAAAAGATTTTAATTTTTTTTTGCAATGACTAAAAAAGCATAGAAAAGTAAAAGCAAAGTTGAAATAAAATTACTTTATTTCAAAATTTTCAAACCATTCATGTAATTTAAAAATAATACATAATAGAAACAAAAGGTAAATATTCAAAGTTTGCAATTAAAATTTCTAATGAAAATTTAGAAAAACCACTTACAGTTAACTACTAAATAGGTACTATCCATAAATATTGAATACATACAATTTACGTAACTGGTGTTCTTTCTTACTCCCCTCGTAAAAGGTAAGTATTGTAATCGTGAAACATATCACCCTCCGAGATCTTCACGTTTCACGGTCCTTAGATGACGAAATACATGTTTTCTCAATTCCGTCGGTCTGTTCGTCTATCTGCCTATTCGCGGAGTAGCTAAAAAACTACTTACCCGATTGACTTCAAATTTTGGTCAAAAACTAAGGGTCATACGGAGATGGCCTTGCAATATTTTGCTAATAATCCAAGATGGCGGCGTAGTGAAATGTTAAAAAAATTATTATTAAAAAACTACTTATAAATTTATCTCAAATTTTGCAAAAACATCAAACACAACAACAAAGTATTATGTTGGAATCAGCTGGTAACTGATTTTATCTAATTTCATAGGGGGCATAAGAAGTTTAACTCAAATTTCAACCTACACGTCAACCTCAGTTTCTCTGAATCTGGACCTTGGAGTGTAGTTCATGAGAAATTGCGCTTCTTTCAGCATAGTTCCAATATAAGCTTGCAGGTCTCCAAACATGCTTGGGCTTATCACTCTCAATACTTCTGAACTTCCACTGAATATTCCCAAAACTCTCTATATTTCCCTTGTAAGATTAATTCTGGAATATACTACAGTGGTCTAGTTTCCTTAATACCGTGTCAACATAGACATGATCGAGAAGATCCAAATTAAATTTCTATGCTTTGAGGCTTTTAGGTGTGGGGCCAACTTCCAGCAGTATCATAGAATGGACATGCTTGGTAGACTCGGATTGAGCACTTTTGAGAGAAGACGATTACTTTTTGACCTTGCTATATTCTATTAATTAATTTCTTTACAGTCTAATTGATTGTCCACAGTTACTTTCTAGGATTGGTTTTAATGTCCCTAAATGTAATCTTCATCACTTTATAAACTTTTTGCTGCCTTTCGATGCTACGAGCTATGGTAGGCAAGCACATATCGATAAAACTCTTCTCTCACTGGATCATCATTTATTTTACTGATAGTAATGTTTTAAAAAGTACTCCTCAAAGGAGTGAAATGCTCTGAAAATTAGGTACTCCATTGTCTCCTGTATAAGGCTTTTGTCGTATGATTTCCACATAAATACTACAGAATACTACTGCAGTTTTGATTCTCTATGATTTGTTTATTGAAATATAATTAATGTATTATTAATAATTAATGTAGTTTTGATTTATATCGGTAATAAAAAAAATGTTTTTTTTTTTAACAAAAAAACCTAAAAAAATCACTTAATGTTGATAAAATACAGTTAGGGAAAGCAATGTTCATATTTAAAAATTACTTTTGCCTCAAAATAAAAAGAATTTATATTTTCCAATAAGTTTTTGTCAGTTAATAGATCTGATAAGACTTGATTCTAGCTACCTCACTATTTTCCCTTATGCCCCTCAAAGTATGAAACTTTTCTTTTGAAGACCTTACTTATTTTCCTAGCGGTAGGCACCTAAATATTCTCTATATTGGAATTGACCAACAAATTAACCTTTAGAGTCCCTACTTTATTAAAACTTTGTATGTCCGGTGAGCAGACATATTAAAAGCATTGTAGGTATGGTGCTTGATCAATAATGTTTTTTTTGCAGGGGAATAATACACCAGACTAGGAAAAATGTATAAAATATATTCATATGGCTGGCACTTTGCACATATTTTTATTTAAAAAACATAAATAAAACTCTTAAGCTTGAAAACATGTATTAGGCTCATTGCTTTTTAACATTGACCGACAATATTTTTTCTTAACTTTAATTTACTGCTCTGCTACTTTTATACCTGTCCATATATATGGAAAAAGGAGAGGGGCGTGCCAGCCTTAACCTGAAATTTTAAAAAATATAAATAAAAACACCTGTTTAATTAATTTATATAAATAGGATGACAGTGGTTTAATTTAAACATCGTTAAATATCTTAATCACTGTACAAATGTACATTAACATTTTATATCTGCTGCCACTCCATATGAGAAAATATTCTTTTTAAACTAACACCTATAAAGATTATATACAACTTTTTTTGAGGAAAGTAAAACCTACAATTAATACTACAATAACAATAGGTAGAACTTGAATCCACCATTGCATCAAGAATTTAGTGAACAAATAAATTTTAGGATATATCCCCTTTCTTTTTCTATGATTAAAACTCTTTCCAAATGACCCCACTAGATAGAACCAAACCAAAATTCTTAATTTAAAATTAGGAATCGTATAACTAGTTTAGTATATTATTTTCAAGACCAATGATTAAGCACCGAGTACCTATTTGGTATAAAGTGTATATCCGAATTATTAAATATATACTTGTTTTTCAACTTTTTTTAATTGGTGAAGGTAAAACGCATACAAAAAGAAAGTCGAACCATTAAAAAAATCAAAAATGAGTTGATGCTTTGGTTTAAAGATAAATATGTATTGATTGAGAACACAATTGGTTTTTTTTTGTAATTATTATCCAGAGTTTTTGGACAGCATTTCAGCCAGGTCTTTGATTTTGTGTTCAGACATTACCAAAGAAAATAATAGCGTCAAAGAAAATAAGCGTAGCTATTTTTTTCTTTGGTTATATTTAGTTATTTAATTATATATATTAGCGCGCGCTATACATGTAGATTTTTAAATAATAGTTTATATTTTTTAATGCCAATTTGCTGCTATTACTTAAATAATTATGCGAAAAGTCCAAATTTCTACTTGAGACATAGACGACTACGTTCGCGTATGGCGATAACGAAAATGATAAAAAGGTACCTCAATCGCCTTATTTAAATACCTCTTTATAAACCACGTTTTTTGTTGCATTTTCTTTCAACTTTTGTCAACCGGGACCTGGGCGATTTTTGTTTATAAATTATTTCCGATTTTTTGAAACACCCTGTATAACTTTTTAAAAAATCTGTAAAAAAATAAAATACAATGTACCTGGTCAAGAGTTTTTTTGAAGAATTAACCGTTTTTTAAGTAAAAAATATCAATTTCGATCTAGATGATTCATTTTGCGATGCAAATGATCTGCAAAAATTCATCGGCAAGAATGTCTATACCTGAACCCATGTGGAATTTTTTTGAAACAATATTCGATCATAATATCAATGACTTGTTAATAGATCACACAGATAACTCAATAACACATGCTAATATAAATACAAGAAAAAAAAATAAAAAGCATGGGGAGACCAAATTATATATTTTGTCAAAAATAATGGTTTAAAAAAACTCCTCTTCACATTTTGATTGAGTTTATGTATACAGTAATAGTAGAAGCAAACCACAATTCAACTTTTGAATAGATTAGGTCTTTCAATCTCGTATGAAGAAATTTTAAAAGTAAGAATGAGAATGGTTTCATATTCAAGTGGATATTGTACTCCTAGAATTCCATCGAGTCATTTTAATCCTCATAATTATATTACTGCAGCATTTGATAATACGGATCATAATGAAGCAACCATTGCTGTGCTGAATTCGGCGCATGATACTGCAATAGTTATATTTCAAAATACAGATGTCAACTAGACTTTCTGAGTTGTCAATAAATAAACGTACCTACCAAAACTTTTACATCGATCCCGGAATGGCAAAAGCTTAAAAACTTCTCATTACGTACAGCCTCAGTAAATCTACCTCCAGACCATTCAGTCAATTCTGATTTCGAGAAAATGACTGTGAAATTATATGAAATTGCTTTCAATGATAGAGATCTCATATGGAATTTATGTAGAATCAACATTTCCGAGGATATCAGTAGTATATCGATTTTGAACGAAACTAATTCCATGAGTGCATTTAATTCTGTTGTCATGAACGATGCAAGATGTAGGTTTCCTGCCGGTCATTCCTAATCCAGTGACAGAATATACCACTGTATATACTTGTTCATTCAATTTTAATGACATGTTCAGAATTAGACCAAAAGAATTTAGTTTTATGTGATGAAGGTGTATATAGAATAGCTAGACATTAAATTAATAATAAAACTATAATAAAAATAAAAATAAAACTAAATTCTTTTGGAGAAAAAGAGTTTGGAATATAATATGTATGGGGAATTTTCACATTATAAAAGTTTTTCGTAGTTCTATTGGTAAATATCTAAAAAACACTGGAGTTGAAACCATATTTATCGAAACCGGCTTGTTTGCAGTGAACGTAACAACAATTATTGAATGGAGCTTATTATACTAGATCAGTAAAAGCTTTTACTTATTTAGGGGAAGCGTTAAGAGGTCTTTAGTTGAAAGAGTTTTTAACAACTGAAATGATGTTCAAACACAAAGGACTGAACTGAAATGAACATTTTACAGAAACGTTTTATGGTGGATAAAATTGCAAATATTCTGATTTGATTAAGAAATATTTTAAGTTTTTCGAATGATGTTTATACTTTTGTGTCGTCAAAACGTCAAGAATCAGAATTATTTATGTACTGGAATAACGTCCTTAACCATATAAGTATAATGCACTATTTAATCATGCTGATCGCACAGCAGATTGGAGATTTTTTGAATAATGGACCGTGTTAATTATACAAGATGGTGCTCTCTTTACTTGGAAGATATGCGTCAACTTCAAAAAAATGCTCCAGAGGTATATGAACAATTTCTTGCTGGTAGATTTACAGTGAAACGATTTGGTGTTCCATTTACGTCAGTTGCCACAGATCAGGCCTTGGAACAGACTATAAATCGTGCTTTTCAAGTGCTGAAGGTATTATATTCAGGGAGGGGTTGCTAAATAGCTTTAGTGAACCTGATACCTACTTTTGCGATACTTTTAAGGGATTTTTTAAGAAAATGCATCACCTGTTGCACTAAACAATTGTAAAACACTCGCGGGTAGAGGTGTTTGAAAGTAACTATTCGTTACTCGAATACTCGTTACTCGTAGATACCCGGAGTAAGGAATACCAATTCAAAAGCGCAGTGATTACTCTGATTACTAAGGATTTTTTTGGCGTCGCGTACGAATTGTACGATAGTACGATGTGTTTAGAGCTTTGAGGTTCGATGCTACTCGTATCGCATGTTGTCATGTCGCCAGCTGGCTGCATGGCGCGATGCGGACGTATCGTATCGGTACTCCTCGACTGGTATATATTTATTATTTGGGCGATTCCATTAGTAGGTGAGGACACCTTCAATGTCAACTTATGTTATTAATTCTTGGTGATATTTTTGTCTTAGAAATATTTTGTTTTATTTTGCCAACTTAGTTTATAAAGTACTTTAAATTTCACTTATTGTATTATCAGGAAATAACATGATTTAGATCTAATTCCTACCTAACCAAACCGTTCTATTAAGTGAAGGTTGTGCTTTGTTCGACCTTCAGAAATGTTGTCGTGGTGTGCTGCGCTGCCGCTATTAATTTAATTTTGAATCTGATCATATGCGCACAAAACTATTATACATTTTTCGTTTTCCGGGCTCCAGACGAATTAAATTATATTAAATGCAATGTAGGCATACGCGTTGTATATCTGGACCTTATTAAAATTTTATTTACCGGACACGGATAATTTTTACTTACCTACTTTGGCAACGCAGGTTGTTTAGTTTGAATTCTGGAATTTGCCCAATCGAATCTACTAGACATCCTAGCGCGTTGTTCTTCGGCTGTTTAGGCATTTTTTATATTTGAACAATTTATTTTTCGGTAAGTAAAATATTTTTAATAGACCTAGGTAAATAAATTATATATTTAAAAAATAATTTATATTCAATTTTTGTTGTTGTTACACCAATATGTAATTATTTTTTAATATTTTTAGTTAAAAATGGAAGAGCGTTGAAGCATAGTGAGATTTGGCTGCATTTTTCGAATGTTTCGACGGCAATTGCTAGATGTAACATTTGTGGGTCCAAGCATTCTTATAAAGGTGGCTCAACTTCTAATCTCAAAAAACATTTACAGTCTAAATATCATACGTTCTTAGCTAAGTTGAAGTATCAAGTCGGCGAATAATAGCAGCTGATCAAAGAAGTATAGAAGGTACAATAAATTTTAAATGCATCCTTGAGTGATGGAAATTTTAATTTTTTCAATATTTTTAGAAACCGATGCTTCTGCTCCAAGCACTTCTTCTGTATGTCAGCGATCAACTAGCCCTGATGACACATCGTCTACTGTATCCTTACTTTCAGAACAAACAGCAGCAACGAGCGTAAGTAATGCCACAGCTAGTACAAGCCAGAAAAGAGTTCAAAGAAAATGAAAACTTCAATTTTAAGCCACATAGTACGTCCAATTTTGCTTTTAAGACAACAAAACATTAATGACATCATTTTAAATATGATAACAAAAGATCTTCAACCTTTATTTATTGTTGAAGATCGTGGATTCGGGGAGCTAATTAACGGTCTTGAACCATCATATGTAATGCCAAGCCGCTTTACTTTCACAAATCCCTTTTTACCCCCAAAATATCAACAAAAAAAAAACTACACAGTTTGATTTCGAAAACTTCATCAGCTGCTTTAACTACAGATGGATGGACTTCTCAATATAGTCAGGCAGTTATATTAGTTATACAGCTCATTTTATTTCTGACGAATGGGGTTTGCATTCTTACCTGTTGGAATGCGGACAGTACGATGATAGTCATACTGCACAGCATTTACGTGATGAACTATTCAGAGTTTCAAATGAATGGAATATTAAGGAAAAAATTCGCACGTAACAACAGATAACGCTGCAAATATGAAAGCAGCCATAAGATTAACTGAGAGGGGTCCTATTGGATGCTTTGTGCATACTATAAATTTGATTGTGCAAAGTGGGTTGGAAAGCTCAGAAGTTGGTTTATAAAAAAAGGTAAAAAATATAGTGGAGTATTTTCACAGAAGTACAAAGCCAATAACACGTTTTTAGACGTGCAGAAACAAATGAAAGAAACAGTTTCTCCATTAAAATTCAAAAATGACGTCGTAACAAGATGGAACTCAACTTACTTTATGTTTGAGAGATTTTAAATTAAAAGTTAGGCAACCTTTGACTGCTACCTTGGGAATATTAAATGGCCCACTAGAATGTTTGACAGAAATAGAATGGGAGTCACTAAAAATATTTCTGCTGTTTTAAAACTATTTCAACAGATTACAGCAGAAATGAGCGGTGAGAAAAATGTGACCCTATCCAAAGTCATCATAATTACCAAAGGATTAAAATCTGCAATTGAAAAAAATAATCAGGCTACCAATGATCAAGCTACAAAACTGTGGCTAAGTGTGCTCCGAGATTTAAATCCAAAGTTCTTAGTTCCGAATACACGCTCGGATGATAGGCAACTTATTTCAGAAAGAAGAAGTCGTTTAAAAGGGGAAAATGTCCAAAGTAGAGAGAATATTTTTGGGGATGATTTAGATGTGTATACAAGGATCCACGATATTGATGACATTTTGTTGCTCCATAATGATTTGGATGCTCTATGGGAGTGGTCGCAAACAAATAACTTACAACTCAACATAGGAAAATGTTGCTTTATCTGATTTCATAGGGGGCATAAAGTTTAACTCAAATTACAAGCTACACAGTGTCAACCACAGTTTCTCTGCATCAGTGAAGGACCTTGGAGTATGTGGTTCATGAGAAATTGAGCTTCTTTCAGCATATTTCCAATATAAGCTTGCAGGGCTCCAAAAAATGCTTGAACTTATCACTCTCAATACTTCTGAACTTCCACTGAATATTCAGGAGTATCATAGAGTGGACATGCTTGTTAGACTTGGATTGAGCACTTTTGAGAGAAGACAATTATTTTTGACTTTGCTAAATCTGTAATTTTCTTTACAGTCTAATTGATTGTCAACAGTCACTTTCTAGGATTGGCTTTAATGTCCCTAAATGTAATCTTCATCACTTTGAACTTTTTGCTGCCTTTCGATGCTACAAGGTATGGTAGGCAAGCACCTATCGATAAAACTCTGAGTGTACTGGACCATCATAGTAAAATATGGCTACACACTGTCTGGTTTAAAAAATAGAATAACAAATGTAACACAAGATACTATAATAATATAAGGTCTAGTAACATGGGATGTAAAGTGCAGTGTTTTGAGTATTTTAGTATGTAGAATGTTTTAGATTTTTTTCTATATAGTTTTTTTTGTCACATCATTGATAACTGTCATGAGTATATATATATATATATATATATATATATATATATATATATATATATATATTGTAATCAATATTTGAGATTTATGGAGAAACATGCACTTTATGAAAGAAAAAAGCGTTTTCCTAAAGAAATGGGGTTTTATTTTACTGATTGTAATGTTTTAAAAAGTACTCCTCCGAGTGAAAAGCCCTGAAAATTAGGTACTCCATTGCCTCCTATACAAGGCTTTTGTTGTATGATTTCCACATGAATACTAAGAAATACTACTGCAGTTTTTTTCTCTATGATTTGTTTATTGAAATATAATTAATGTATTACATTTAGTTTTGATTTAAATCAGAAATAATAAAAAAAATGTTTTTTTTTAACAGAAAAACCTAAAAAAATCACTTAATGTTTATATTTAAAAATTACTTTTGACTCAAAATAAAAAGAATTTATATTTTGATATAAGATTTTGTCAGTTAATAGATCTGATAAGACTTGATTCTAGCTACCTCACTATTTTCCCTTGTGCTCCTCAAAGTATGAAACTTTATTTTCCTAGCGGTAGGTACATGAATATATTTTATATTGCAACTGACCAACAAATTATGCTTTTGAGTAGGATATGTTTGATGAATAATGCTTTTCTTTTACAGGGGAAATAATACACCAGACTAGCAAAAATTTAGAAAATATATTCATATTGCTCACACTTTGCACATATTTTTATTAGAAAAAAAAAGCTTGAAAACTTGAGAAACCAGAGTTAGAGGAAATAAATGAACAACCACTTGAAAACTTGTATTTGGCTCATTGCTTTTTAACATTGACTGACAATCTTTTTTCTTAACTTTAATTTACTGCTCTGCTACTTTCATACCTGTCCATAAGGCAGTGAAAGAAGGAGGTTTTCACCTGAAATTTTAAAAATATAAATAAACACACTTGTTTAATTAATTTATATAAATAGAAAATGTGAGATTTTATACAGAGAGTTCCTTCGCAAGGTGTCGTTTGGTTTTCGTAGACATAAACTACTAAAAATAATTAAAAACAAGCATAAATCATATCTAAAACAGGTACAGGTAAAAATCAAATCGATGGAAAAAATTAAAGGTAAGTTGTACAGAAATAATAAACTATAAAAAATGAAAATATAGAACATTTAAAAAACAGGTAAAATAAAATATAGTTAAACCCTCAATTACTTCAATTTAAACATCGTTAAATGTCTTAATAACAACAAATGTACATTAACATTTCATATCTGCTGCCACTCCAAATGAAAAAATATTCTTTTTAAACTAACACCTATAAAGATTATATACAACTTTTTTTGAGGAAAGTAGAACCTTAAATTAAAATATGTAGACTTGAATCCACCATTGCATCAAGAATTTAGTGAACAAATAAATTTTAGGGTATATCCCCTTTCTTTTTCTTATTGTTTTCTATTAGTAAAACTCTTTCCAAATGACCCCACTAAATACAACCAAACAAAAATCTTAATTTAAAATTAGGAATTGTACAACTTACTATACTAGTTGTACAATTCCTAATTTTAAATTAAGAAATTCTCAAGAACCATGATTAAAGCACTGAGTACCTACTTGGTATAGAGTGTATATCCGAATTATTAAATATATACTTGTTTTTCAACTTTTTTTAACTGGTGAAAGAAAAACGCATACAAAAAGAAAGTCAAACCATTAAAAAAATCAAAAATGAGTTGAAGCTTTGGTTTAAAGATAATTCTGTATTGATTGAGAACAAAATTGTTTTTTTGTAATTATTATCCAGAGTTCTTGGACAACATATCAGCCAGGTCTTTGATTTTGTATTCAGAAATTACTAAAGAAATGATACACTCGTTTTCATCGTGAAAACTAGAAGTAGGTACAGACCAGGGCCGTTTTTAGGGGTGTGCACGGTGTGCCGGCACAAAGGCGGCCAAATTATTGGGGCGGCCGCAGGCCGCCCGCCAAAAACACAAAATTAGCCATTTGATTACAAAAATATACCTATATTTTTGTTTTCAAAATAAAGAAAAATTAAATTACATTTTGTTAGGCTTTTAAGATAAAACATTCATAAGAAATTTATTACCGGTCATTTCTTTTTTTGCTGTGCATGAGTTGCCGAAATTACAATAGAACTATTTATAGCAGCGTTCCTTGGAAAAGCAATAAAAATGATAGATAAGGGTGGCCGCCTTTCAATGCAAAAATGTTTGTTTATACTTCATAATTGGTATGTGTACAGTATATAGTTTTATATAGCTCTATATACTGTAGAATGGGGCAGTTTTTAAATGTTTTGTTTTTCTTTTTAGTATTCGATTAACTAGCGAGAGTTTAACAGTGATATAAAGTGTTTGTTGTTTAGTTATTTTTTTCTACATTTTGCAAAAGTGAAATTTCAAAAGAAACAAATTTTCGTAATTTAAAAAGGTAAGTTCTTCGGATAGATATTACTTTATCTATCTATTTATTTAATATTAAACATGTGAAAAAAATTTTTTTTTAGCTTGAGATCAAAAAGTGGTTTATTGTTAATTTTATGTCTAGATTAATTTTCTATATTTCAAGTTTTAAAAAATGTATAAAGTAGTTTTACTAATTTACTTATCTAATAAAAATATAATAATTATATTTATTTTTTGGGTCATTTTAAAAACAAAATCTGATGCTAGATTACAATTTTACTTATTATTTATAAAAAATTCCATTTGGTGCGAACTTAATTGGGGATACTATAAAATTATATCTTCGCAGATTCAGAACTATTACATAAACTAAATTTTCTAACTTTAATTACCTTTCATCCTTTCAATTTTATTTCCAGATGTCCGATAGAAAAACAAAACGTTTATCTGGAGCTCAATATAAAAAAAGAAAATTAAAAAAGGAAGAAAACAAAAAAAAATTAAGTGGATCTTTGCAAAAATATTTAGTTCCATCAACATCGTCACAGGGTACAGATACAATTGAGGATGAAAATGTAAAGGATGCACATAAAGTAAGGGACCCTGAAGAAAAAAAACACCCTGAATCAAATACAGAAATAGATAATGAAGAAAAGATGCTCTTAACCGATGATAATCCTAACTTAAACGAAGTTATCCCTGAAACTAATGATGATGTTGATGTCAGCGACCCATTCACCTGGCCGGATATTTTACAAAATCAAGTTATTGAGCAAATAGTACAAAACGATTTTCAGCATATAGAAAAAAAATTTCCTTCTGATGAATCGGGAAGGAAATTTTCTTCAACTCAATATTTTCGAATTTTGCCAAATGGTGAAAAAATTAAAAGAGCTTGGTTGGTATACTCTTGTAGAGCAAATAGAATTTTTTGTCTTTGTTGTAAAATATTTTGTAAGGAAGTGTTTAAGTTAAATAGCAAAATGGGGTATTCTGATTGGCGACATCTTTCACATATTTTATCCAAGCATGAATCTTCTGTACATCACTTGCAAGCTAATCAAAAATGGGTTGAGTTAAAAATGTCATTAAATAAAAAATTAACTATTGACAAAGAACGGCAAAATTATTTTGAACTTGAAAGGGAACGCTGGCGCTCTATCTTAAAAAGAGTTATTGCAATTATTCAATTTTTAGCTGGACAATCATTGGCATTTCGTGGAAAAAGTTCCGTCTTATACGAACAAAATAATGGCAATTTTTTAAAAGCTGTTGAAATGGTGGCAAAATTTGACCCAGTGTTATCCGATCAGCTAAAAAAAATTACAAAGACCCAAGAATCAAAAAGTAAAATAACTCACTATTTGGGAATTCATTTTCAAAATGAAATAATTACTTTGCTAGCAAAAAATATTTGCCATCATTTTACGACACTCTTAAAAAAATCCAAATATTTTTCCATAATTTTAGATTCTACTCCAGATGCAAGTCATACAGAGCAAATTACATTTGTAGTCAGATATGTAGACTGTAACGAAGAAAATGTTGTCATAAAAGAGTGTTTTTTGGGTTTTTTTCCTATTTTATATACAACTGGGGAAGGGATTTTTAACCTATTGGTTAATGATATTTTGCCTAAATTTGAATTAGATATTAGGGATATAAGAGGTCAGGGCTATGATAATGGGGCCAATATGTCCGGAAAACATATCGGACTTCAACAAAGGGTAAAAAATGTTAATTCCAGGGCTATATTTGTTCCTTGCACCGCTCACACACTAAATCTAGTAATAAACGATTCCGCTAAAATCTCCCACGAAACAATAAATTTTTTTAACATCGTGCAGGAACTGTATGTATTCTTTTCTTCTTCTCCTTTTCGTTGGGATGTTTTAAAAAAAAATGTTAGTAATTTAAATCTTACATCGGTAAGTGACACCCGATGGGAAAGCAGAGTTAAAGCGCTTAGACCACTTCGGAATCAACTAGGAAATATTTGTAAAGCTTTGGTTGAGCTTTCAGAAGATGTTACAAGAGACTCAAAAACAAAACAGTGCCAATTCATTATTAGAAAAAATAAAATCATTTACTTTTATCTGTAGCTTAGTCATATGGTACGAGTTATTAGTTAAAATTGACGTAGTCAGTAAATTATTGCAAAAAATTAATATTGATCTGACTCAGTGTGTCACATCATTAAAACATGTACTTAACTTTATTAACGAAATGCGATCGGACCAAAGTTTTAACACTTACATAGAAATTTCATCCAATTTAGCAAATGAAATTGATGTGGAACCAGATTTTCCAGAAGTTCGTATAAGGCGGAAAAAATCCCAATTTAGTTATCAAAGTACAGACAATGTATTAACTAACGAACGAGAGAAATTTAAAATACATTTTTATTATACTGTTATTGACCGAGCTAGAATATCAGTAGAAGAAAGGTTTAATTCTCTTTCGTATTGCAGTAATATTTTTAACTTTTTAACACGGTTTCATGATGTGACATCGGATGATTTAAAACAAAAATGCGTTGAACTTGAAATCGCATTATCCGAAGACGAATCGAGGGATATAAGTGGCGTAGAACTATTTGAAGAAATTGTTACATTTAAATCTCTAACAGATCAAATCAAACCTATTGAGATTCTAAAATTTATTTATAGTAATAATTTGGTCTCATCTTTTCCTAATTTATGTATAAGCTTGAGAATTTTTTTAACAATACCAGTAACGGTTGCATCTGGTGAACGGTCATTCTCAAAATTAAAAATAATAAAAAACTATTTAAGATCTTCTATGTCACAGGAAAGGCTTACAAATTTAGGTATAATTGCCATTGAAAATGAAATTTGTGAAAATTTAGACCATAATAAAATAATAGACGAGTTCGCAAGTACAAAAGCCAGAAAAATATTTTTGAAATGAAGAGGTTGTTTTTTATTGGGACTTGCTTAGTTTTATACTTAGATACAATATAAAAGATACCAATTTTTGTTTATTTGGCTTTTATATTATTTGATATTTAAATAATTAATAGTTTAAACATTTGTATTTTGTTTTATGTTGTTTATTGTTTCGTTTAATAGATTATTACCTTATGTTATGATTGTTATGATACAATGTTACTTGTTAATGTATACGTAGGAACTTAAATATATTTTTTTGTTCAATAAATATTGTTTTTTTTTTGTTATAAAAGGGCGGCCGTTTTATTTATGCACAAAGGCGGCCGAGGGGCTAGGAACGGCCCTGGTACAGACATAAATGCTCAATGTATAATCAAATAAGGTTTGAATGAAGGTTTACAGGTAAAAGTTTTCAGGTTAGTTATCTTCAAAAAATTATTGTAAATTATGTATGCAAAAATATTTACCTTATATCAATTTTTGTCCTGCTTTTGTACAAAAATTCATCTTGTGGAAAAAAGTTCATACAATTAATGGAAATCTGTAAATACCTAGAGGGAATCTGAAAAAATGTAAAAGTAATAAAATTTATAACATATAAAAGCGTTGAAAACGTTTGTACAAAACTTCTAGAGCCTTTAGAAAATACCTTAATACCCAACAAAACTATCACAATCGACGTCACTAGTTTGGGGTGCATTTTGACGGCGGGCTACATACTCAAATTCTGAACTGTTAAACTCTGTTTTTTATTGCATTTTTGTTATATATATATATATATATATATATATATATATATATATATATATATATATATATATATATATATTGGGATCTAAGGAACATCTAACCTGCCAAAATAATAGGTTATGTTATGATCTTGACATTTGAACGCAACGAACATTTGTTTTCTAGGTACTGTGGCTCAAATAAAGCTTTCTTCGCATCAGAGGAGCACACGATGATGCCCGATGCACAGTAGGATCGATGAACATTAGGATGGGTTATAGTATCTCGTCGACACCACCTTGTTCTCACTCCTGCCGGGAAAAGACGCGCGGCACGCACACGCACGATCTAAGTTGCGGTCGCTGGTGGAGCGGGGGCCAAGATAAGAAAACTCTCGCGCAAGTGAGAAGGCAGAAAGAGACATTAAGGAAGACAATTCTTTTTTAGTAATTAAGGCGGGTACTTCACACCGGTGTTTTACAAGGCATGCGCTGTTTGCGTCATTCGCAAACAACTTGGACTTATAGGAGGGGTAATTTATAAGTTTGTTTTCCATTCATCAAACAAAATTGATGACCAAAAAAAAACCTAATCACTTTCATAGTACAGCCTTGTACCCTTTTTCGCAAAATGTAAATTATGTTCAGAATCCGAGGACGGTTATTTTAAATAATTTTATCATCGATCGATTCATATGGGGGGGGGGTTGTAATTACCTTAATAATTACTTATTAGGTAATTGTATACGCGCCTGCGTGTAAAGTATGCGCACGGAAAACATGCGTGTGTGTGGCAGCACAAATATCATGCTGTTCATTTTGTTTTTGTCATCGAGAAAAAAACTTGTAAAAATATTAATAATATTGACAAATAAATTCATAATAACAAGTATGGCTCTTTGTATTTGGTGCTAATTTCTTTACTCAATCGTCTATGGTCATCGGCCATCCTCAGAAGCACAGAAGTCTCCAGGTTTTACACTTAACTCCATGTCTATGCCCATTTGTTAATAGTAAAAACCAGAGACTCCTGTGCATTTGACGATTGGCACTGAGGATGGCCAGTCGCTCAAAGCGCTTTGCCTGTATTTGTTGATTAAAGAAATTTGCAGGAGATACAAAGAGTCTTGATTACTTACTGTTAAGTACGTACACACAGACATACACCCACCCTTCCAAAAAAATTATTATTTTTAGTACATTTAAATGAAGCTATATCCACGTTTCAAGTTTCAGTCTATCTTTCTCTCATGAGCTTTACTCAAGATATTTATTCTAATATCTAAATGTTAGTCCTTAGTATTTTTCCTTATTGTTTTGTTATTAATTGTTACGTATAATGTAAATTTAATGTAAAGATATTAGAAATAATAATTTCTAATTTTTGTTAAAATTAATAATAATTATTGTATAATTTCTTTTCTGGTATTAGGCTTTGACTATTTAAGCCACGGAGTTACGCTCATCCGAACATTTTGAACATTTTTTTTATTACAAATAATCAAAAAATACTTTGTTTTTATATTTGACTTATATTTTGTCAAACATGACATATGTTTCGTTGGCACAGCAAGAGCCGAAACCACAGCTTAGACCGAAGCCATCAAGAAAAAAATACAATTGCGTTTTTTTAATTGAAAATTTAAATTTTAAACTGTTATATTTTTTTTTCTAAATAATTAAAACGATATCAAACAACATTCTAAAACAAAAATATTTTTTTTTAGAATGAGCGCTTGTAGACATTCGCAGCTGCTCTAGAAGCCGTGCTAAAAACGTTTAAGTAAACGCGGAACGTAAACCCACGCCATGTTCATTTTAAATTACTGTATCGCCCCGAAAAATCAACTTAAATATATCAACCAAGTATGAAAATATTTAGTTTGAGAAGTAGATAATGATAATGTTGGTTAAAATGCTTATAAACAAAAGACATTGCTTTTTTTTCATAAACATTTATGACTTTAACCTAGTATAACTTTTTTCAGAACAGTAGTTGGAGACTATCACTCATTTTCGAGCGTATATTCTGTGCTTTAAAATGGGAAGCTATAGAGCTTCCTATTTTAAGTAGGAACCGAGATATGAGCGGAAAAGTCGCTATTTTGCATTTTTTACACTAAATTCGCAATATCTCGGGTTCTAATTGACGGATTTTAATAACAAAAAAGCACTTTTTTCGAATTTTCACAAGGAATATAAAAGTATTCCTTGTACATTTTTGTATCTGTCATAGTTTATTAGCTATAGTCATTTAAACAATTAATTTGTTTATAACAAGTTTTCTGACCATTTTTCCGGAAAACACTCTCGAAATTCGTAATCAACAGGTCACAATACAGAAGGAACGTTTGAGAAAATCCATGTCTCTATAACCGCTAAGAAACACCCCTCAGATATGTCATTAATTAATTCATCAAATCCTGTATTAAACATGTGTAGGCTTGTATTCTTTAACTCATGTATAGAATTTAAATTATGCTGGTCCACTGCTACACCACAATTATTAAGTGATCCCCATCATCTCGTCCATCCTCAGACACCACCCCAATACAATGCAGTAACAACACGACGCATCATCGGTCGAAACTAAATAATTATATTTTGGTTATTTAATTGATGAGTTCCTTTTTATAATTTTATTTGTCATCGGATAAAACAAATAAACATCGAAAAGCTGTCAAAAAATATCAATATATGTTTTATCAAATGAGTCTCTTCTTGATTATAAATTTACGATGTTTGTTACCTTTTTCTTTAAAGACACCCGAGAAATTTGCGAAAAGCTCGACTATAAGACGCAATTTATTCCCATTCAGTCCACTATGTAGAAGAAGGATTTCCGTCTCTCTTTAACACATTGGCTCTTATGTCAGGGTTTTTGTCAAGTTTCTCGGCTGTCATTAATACATTTTATTAAACCTAGTATATTTTTAATCAGCAGGAAGAGTCCTGATGATCAATATACAGTATAGGATGTTCCATTAAACATAAACATGTTGGTATTTTTCAACAGTTTTTCAATGTTCATTTATTTTATCCGATTTCAAATTCTGACAATTCAGAAAAAATACTTTAATTTTCATAATTTAAACCTTTTGCCAGCTCTTAAAATAGACTCCAGTGGTGCTCCAAAATATACGGAAAAACCCAATACTTGATTGCAGGCATATTGAGTATTTTCATATATTCTCTAATTTAAATCGTGCAAAAATACTAGTTTTTACATTTTTGATATAAATCCCCCCTCTTTAGGGGGGTATTATATATATATATATATATATATATATATATATATATATATATATATATATATATATATATATATATATATATATATATATATATATATATATATATATATATATATATATATATATATATATATATATATATATATATATATATATATATATTTTTTGCAGTTAACGTCCTCTATCATGCCGCCATAATTTTTTAAAAAATGTGGGAACATAAGCGGTCTATCAAAGATAACAAAGCCTGGATTTCTTATGTGTCATAATCAACTCACGGATAGGAAGGAAAAGGTGGAGGTGAAAATATTGAAGGAAATGTTAGCGCTCATTTAAAATTTATTATTTCTCAATTTACTAACAACAATAAATAATAAATAGGAAAACCACCATATTTTTTTGGAGAAAAAATAGATGGGATAGGATATGGCCCAGCTGTGTACTGCGTTATTGTAAACTTCTTTTTTGACATTTTTAACCCAGCTCCAAAATATTAATATATTTTATTAGAAACTGTACACAATAATTTTTAAATACATTATTTAGTATGCTTTTGCAGTTGCAGTATCGAAAAACGAAGTTAAAAACTGGCGGACCGATTTCGGAGGATATCGGAATTTTGGTTACGATTTCGAGCTATCGGCAGTGATTTCGCCGGTAATTCCGCGATTTCCGCTGGGATTTCGAGATATTGGTATCGATCTCGGAATATCGGCAGCGATTTCGGCGCACAAGTATTTCGGAAGTGTTCACCCCCTCGTTTAGCACGTATAAAAGAAATTGGCTACTGTACATATGCCACTAGCGATAAAATTATTAAACCTTTATAAGCTAAAGAGAATTCGATATTTATATTTGATGATATAATATGCGAACAACAAGAAGATATTTTATATGGGGCGTCATAAAAATATTTTCAGTTTCTATCTCCCTCAAACTTATTGTCGAATACCAAAACAGTTTATAAGAGATAACATAAATTCTGTAACAAGTGTTAAACAAGATTAAACAACTTTTAAACATATCTTTATGGATCATGTTCACCTACTATGATGTGAGCAATGTTTAGAAATATGCAATATATGTTAAAAAGGTGAACATGGCTTTCTGATAATAAACAAGGATAGTAAAGTAGGTAGAGGTATATACCGAAAGGGGTTTGAAGTCCATAATACAGTCATGTAATGCTCAGTCTCAATTTAAACTTTGCGCGAGATAACCAACAAATATGAATTTAAGTAGCCCAAATGATGTAATTCATTTAAAACGGAAGCTTACTGAAGCGACAGATGCAGGCCCTAAAAAGTATTGATCTTGATTCTCGTGTCCACTAACATATCTAGTTCACATACAATAATTTTTTGGTTATGTCGTCATTTTGTAATTGTGACATTCAGAAAAATTATATGTTCAATTAATATAGAACGGGAGCTTTCACGGCTTTTGGTCAATTAAGAAATCATGGATCTTGAGACCGTGTCAAATAGGAATTACTATCAGACGTTTCACCTTTGATTGCACGGGGCATCTTCAGGGATCTTTACTCCACGAGATCTGAATGGAAATGACTATTGCACTGAAGATATTACGGGTTCAATTAAAATATATAGTAATCCCATTCTGCGAAGTAAGAATGATAAGGAACCACCGTTAGGCAGTGTTGTTCTTCCCTATATACATGACACTACAGCCAAAACAGGACGATTACTTCGGCGTTCCAACATACGTACAATCTTCAATATACATAAGAAGATTGGACAATTTTTCCGATCCCCAAAAGATGTATCTTTTCAAATAGTAGGAGTATATAAATTACTTGCCCCTGTAGAGAAGTATATGTGGGAGAAACAAGACGCTCCATATCCACTAGACTTACGAGGAACATGAACAATATATTAAAAAGAAACAAATTGTTCAGGTTCGAGAATTTTATAAACAAAAAATTTGTGAGAATGTATTGAAATTTTTAAATACACAAAAAACTTCAATAGAGATACGGGTTACGGCCCACATCATACGTAGAAACCGATCTTAACACAGGGTCACGGTTCGGCGAGCACAAGTCGGGTATAAAAGCCGGCCTGAATCTCCGAGTTCATTCAGGCGAATCGTGTGATAGTATTTCGAATTTGACAGGGTCTAATCACAAGAACTGTGATAAAAATGGGGATAGGTATGTAACTATATCTATAAGCTTACTTCAAGTCGAGACGAGAATCTAGCCTCGACACCTTTATTTTCTTCTCGTCTCGAGTATCGAGACTAAATGGGACCGGGACGAGTCTAGAGTACAAATTTTGTATAGTCTCACGGCAATGTACATAGTAACAATATAAAAAGTAATAAAATAATAATTAATATTCAGTAGGTTCAGCTCGTTTTCAAATAGTTTCTTCATATCTCTGTCTTATGAAGAGAACCAAGCTGCTTGACAAATTCTATTCCATCCTTTTCGAATTAATCCGAAATACTTGTTGGTTGGTCTTCTTGCTGTCTCAAATGTAGCTTCAATTTGCTTTGTAGAATATGGAGATTTTGGTCGCCTAATCGATTAATACTAAAATCCCCAAACATTCCTTATGTTGGGCTTACAATAACGCGCCGACCAATCCGAGAAATTTATACAGCTGTGCAGGTGTCCGCGCTTTTACGAGGTTGATGCAAACCGCTATTAAAACGAATAAATGTTCACTTACTGATGTGATTTAAAAAGGAGTTTTAAAAATATCTAGCCATAATTGTTATTGTGACCGATTTTGCTTTATATAATATTTTGGTAAAAATTAATTATGGCGAACAAGATGGAGGGCTAGTGAAACGTTGAAAACTCTTACTAAAAAACTAATTATCCAATTTTTTCAAATTTTCCACAAAAATCTAGTGCTAGACATGAACTGGTAACATTTTGGTATGAATAAAAGATAGCAAATCAAAAGTGGCCTAATAAAATGTTTAAAAAAATCAGCCTGAAAAAAGCTACTTATTAGATTAATTCCAAACTTTGTGCAAACATTAAGTATGATATAGAGATAAACTGGTAAAGTTGTGGCACGAATTCAAGATGGAAGGACAAAATTGCGGACAATTTTTTTTTAAATCAATTTTTAAAATTTTGCAGAAAAATTAAATGAGATATAGGGATAAACTGGCAGAATTCAAAATGACGTAACAAAATGGCGGTGTTTGTCAATGTAAAAATTACTTATTGAATTTATTTTTAATTATGCCCAAAAATAAAGTGTAGGATAGGTAGAAACTAGTAAAATATTTGTTGGAATCCAATATGATGGAAAAAAATTGCACCCAATAAAAATGTTTAAAAGACAGTAATGATTATTATACTTTACTAAATTGGGCACTCTTCACTATCCTAGAAAAGATTCATAACGAGCGAAGTTCCGCGTAAAGAAAATTTACCGATTTTTTAATAGATAGCTAGTAATGTAAACATTACAGCACTTCCGTACTTGAAAGATTTATATAGCCGCATGCAAACACTTTTAAAACATCGATATTTTTATATTCTTCGATCCTATCAGGAGCATGCATTAAGCAAAACTTTATTAATATCTTGTACAGAATTTCCACCTTCAATCCCATTAAGATATTTTTAAGTAAATAATTTCTTGAATGCCTTACAAAATTGTATTGGGGTTGGATTTCTCGCATTTCAGCCACAATTTGATATCAGGCCAAAAATAATTTGAGGCAATTCTGATTAAGGTTTCTTGTTAAAAGAAATTAATAATGTTTGAGTCTGAAAGTTTCCCATAATCACAGAACAGAGTTAATCGTAATTTTCCAGCTATTTACGAAAAACAAAACATTAAGTAAGTTGGTAAATGCTTATTTTAATTAAAAAAAAAAGAAAAATGAGCCTCACGCCGCGCGCCGGCAAATATAAAGACAATTGGTACATATTAATGTTCGGTGGTATATTTCAATACTTTATTCTACGACGGACAACTGGTTTCTGCATCTCGCCGGGGAGCGACTTCGAGGGATCGAAAAATCATAGCATTCGATATTTGAGTGAGAGAGGCATAACAAGGGGAGGAGCTTTATGTGCTCCTTGTTTTGTTAATGTTTGATATTGACCGTCCGAGGCAAGTCTGGATGATCTACATTTAAAAATTGACAAGACTCTTCTTGCCTTTAATTGTCTCACATTCAGTTACGTTTGGGGTTGATAGTTCTATTCCTGTAGAAGTGTTTAAGCGGTTTCTTATATAGCTTTTCTAGTCTGGTTATACCTCGCTTGCAGAAACAAATAACTGTCTTAGCACAAGCTTGTCAGTTGTCACTTTTGGTTTTGATCCTCGTGCCGTATAGTTTGCATAACCAATTTCGTTGAACCGTGCTCTATACATTACACTTTTGGAGAAGATATAAACATCTTTTCTCCTAAGACGCAAAACACTTATTCATTCGTTTTTACTTAATAAGGAAGTAAGGTATCGTTAGAAATTTTGAAATAGCTTAAGACGAGCCTTTAAAACTGTCTATGTAATAAAATTCTAGCTGGTGATTCAACAGTTGGCGTTACGAAAGTAATTTAAAAATAGTGCTGCTAACTAGAATAATTTTTAATACTTAATTTTGCTTATATTTTCAAATATTATTTCATCCAAAAATATTTATTCTTTGTATTAATTGTAGCAAGTAATTTTAAAAAATAAAAAAACTGTACTCAGTATCTACAATTTATATATACTTTTTTAATTCTCGTACGCCACTGGACATTTGGTGGAAGTAAATTAAAAAAATATCAATTTATTTTTGAACAAGTACAAATCAAAGAGAAAGCAATGAAAAATTAGTTAAAGGTGGTAAGATTAACCAAATTAGAGTTAAGCCTTGAAAATCCAGATAACTTAAAATATTTGTAAAAACGTTTAGAAATATTGCTTATAATAAATCAATCCATATAAATCATTAATAATAAAACACTCCTCTATGCCCCAGTCGCGAGTGAAATTTAATATCTTTTTATAGCTGGCGAAAACAGTACTGCCGATCTGTAATATCAGCAACCGGTACTCAGAACCTGCGTGTTAAACATAACGAAATTGAATAAAAATGTAACTAATTAGAAAAATCACAGATGTTTTAAAAGATGACAAAAATTTAATTGTTCTGATTAGAAGTGTGAGTATTTTATTTACTCTGCATACTTAGTATACATACATGGGTCGAAAGTGTGACTGAGCACCTTGAGTCGGAGCCCATGTTAATCTGTAATTCCCGTCTAGTTAGACCCGTCACAGAAAGGGGAAGGTAATATTAAAAAAAGCATTTCTGTTGGCCTAAAAACTAGAGTACATTGTTCTAAACCTTGAAACTAAAGGCCAACGGCCACTGACTGGAGCCATACGCGCCGCCCGCGCCTAAGTAATTATTATTTATATTTGATCATTGCGTTTCATGCGGCTCCGAATAATATGCGCGTTTTCATCAATAGGTACTAATGCATATATTAATATCTTGGGCGCGTGCGGCGACTACGACTGCGGCTAATGAGCGCTTTCCTTAATAGTTATTAAATTTAATTTTCAGTATTTATTTAGAAAGGCTCTCGAGTCGTACGAAGAAAATGACCATAATATTGGACACATCTTAAGGTAAATATTTACATCCTTTATTAATACAACCGCGTTGCATCACATTATCATTAAGTTGCCGAATCGTTAATGGTTAATCCGTTTGAAACATTTTACTATATTTTCAGAGGAAGACCTCACGTGTGAGGGATTATCCAAAACTACCACACCTAGGACAGATTCAGGTAGATGTGTAGTAAACCTGCCCCCTTCTGACAATCTGCTCCTTTGCTAGGTTGTTCCTACAGGCAAGCGTTAGCCGGTATATATTGATAAAAATTATCTATCAGAAGTGCCTATATCTCAGTACAGAGAGCCTTCTGCTTGTTATATTCGGTATCATAGGTCAAACTTCAACATAACCCACATCCTTTATGTTAAAGTTTAAGTTTGACCAGTGTACAGAAGCAGAGAAAAGGCACTGAATGTTTTCATGTTAGTTTTTACTTATAGTATTATTTGTCTAGTCAAGTATAAAGATACGGCTGGCATTTTGAGATAATTTTTTTGAATTCCGACCACTTTACCCGCGATGGAGATATAGACATTCTATTTCGATTTTGAATCTGCTTTATAATCCTAATCGAACCACCGTGTTAGCTTGGTAATAGTGGTCAACTTCACAAATTGCTTCCAAAGTTACCCCATTTTTATTTTTTGTAAGCCACATCCCGCACGAACTTGTTCCGGGAAATTATTAAACATTAAAAATGTAAATTAAACCAATAAGTTTTAGATACAACTTTTTTTGTACGTTATACCACTTCTGAGATAGGTAGGTCATCTTACGTGTGACACCCTATACATGGTTGTAGGTTATAAATGCACTCCTCCTCCAACGTTCGTACTTTTACAAATATGAAAAAAGGTAAATACAAACGGTTCTTCAAAGTATGCAACTTTTTTATTGTATATTTTGCAGATATGCAGCAACATCAATTTCGTTTCTAGAATGTAACATCCTGTATATTATATGTTCATCAAATGGGTCTCTTTTTTTGCTCATTCTACCATATCTTTAAAGACACCCGAGACATTCGAAAAGAATCCTGCTATAAGAAACAATGTATTCGCATATTGACCGCACTATTTGGTAAAACATTATCCGTTTCTCTCTAACCCATTACCCCTTATAGAAACGTTATAAAAATGAACTCCTTTTTAGGGTGTTATTAATTAATTCTTTTGCTTTATTAAAAGACAACGTATGGCTTAATCATTACCTCCGGTAGCAATCAGCTGTTTTGCAAAAATTCACTTTTTACTAGAAGGTAAAACTTACTTGAAATTACTATCAAAAGAATTACAATCGGATAAAACATCAGCTGTCAAGAAAGTAGGTTAAATTTTACAAAAGGTTGGCAACAATAAAAGAAAACAAATACTTATTTCACCACGGCGTTCCACGCGCCTCGAAAATGTGTTTCGCAAAATTTCTAATATATGGTAGTCGCAAAGCTCTACTAATACATGATCATTAATTATCGTGCACTAGATAAATAATAAATAAATTCAAATATTCAATTGTTAATAATAATTGCACGGTTGTTCTAATGCACTTACTCCAGACAAGTCTCAACTGTTAGGAGAGCTCGTAAGTTTCAGTAGCTGTGCGGGCCAATTATTTAAAAGCGTATTTTCGAGGCTACACCTTGAATACTATCCTAACCTATAAATGCCCTAATTCGGGAAAACACTCAGTACATGCACTTAATTATTACAAGTTTTATCTGATTAATAATTCTAGGATTCAACCAACTAAGGAAAGAACGTTCTGTAGTCTCACTTTAGGTAGAACTGAGAAACTTTAAATTGATATTAACAAATTTAAATTGACACTTATAGGTTGAAGCAAAGTATTCTTTATGTTAAATAACAATCACTTGACATATCTTAGAGCTCGCAGATTAAGAAAAATATTTAGTTGCAAATAGAAAACTAAATTCGTTTAAGTTTTTTAACGCTAAGATTGGCAAAAGTTATTTACTAAAAGCAAAAGATTGTTAAGCAAATCAATAAAAGGGTAGCGAACTTGGAGAGACTTTATCAGATAACGCTAGTCAGTTACAAAAACGCTTAAATGTTCACATAAGTTATTAAATGTTTCAAAAAATCAATAAAAATATTTGGTTTAAAAAATGTTAATAAGTACACTGGTTAAATAATTGAAAATGAAAGTTAACACTGCTGAGGGCTAAGAATTGAAAGCTCAGAAATTTTCAAACACTTCAAGGGAATTAAAAGCACTACCGTGTTATTTCTTAAATCATTTGTAAGTTTTCGGTTAAAAAATGGGCAAGCACAAAAAAATAACTAAAAATAACAAACTAACACCTACCTGTGCTTCTACACGGAAATTTAAAGTACCACATAAACTTCTGTTCTTCTGATTACCCCAGCAAGCTGTACGCATAAATGGTTAGGTTAGCGTCGATTTAGCTCGGTTAGTCGACCGAGCGTACGACTTTTTGGCGAACCCACGAGCGAAAATCGTATTTTAGAGCTAAGGGCAATACAAAATTTCAGATAGAAGCCCAGGTGTACATCCCCGAAAGATATTGTACCTTTCCAAATAGAAGGAGTATATAAAATTCCTTGCTCCTGTGGAGAATTGTATGTGGGAGAAACAGGACGCTCAATATCAACTAGACTTAAGGAACATGAACGATGTACTAAAAAGAAACAAATTGTTCAATCTGCTGTAGCTGAATACCAGCATAACACTGGCCATTTCATAAATGCAAAGGAAACCAAGGTTCTAGCATCGGTTCCAGGTTTTTATAAACGGAAAATTAGAGAATCTATTGAATTATTTAAACATACAAAAAATGTCAATAGAGATACGGGTTACGGTCTACATCACACGTGGAAACCGATCTTAACACAGGGTCACGGTTCGGCGAGTACAAGTCGGGTATATAAGCCCACCTAAATCTCTTCGAGCGTTCAGTGTTCAAATCTCGTGGAGTAAAGATTCCTGAAGATGCCTCGTGCAATCGAAGGCGAAACGTCGGATAGTAATTCCAATTTTTCACGGTCTAATTCCAAGAACCATGATTTCTTAATTGACCAATGTCGTGAAATCTTCCGTTCGATATAAATTATACCTTTCTGTTTGGTTTTGATCTTATTATCCTTCTAAGTTTTGCTGTTACTAAGGGTTTTGTGGTTGGGTCAAAATGAACATATTCTGAGCTGCAAAAAATTTTTTATGCGTCTGATTTGACTCACACTTTCAGAAACAGTGTATTTTAACTATACCTTTCATATTCTGAAAGAATTTTGAAAATATCTTTGCAGACAAAAATTTTCATTTTTAAGATACCCCTGATTTGGAGCTCTCGTATCGCCCTGTATATAAGCTTTTGAAATTCGCAAATAAGGTTTTTCTGTTTTTCTCCCACCTGAATACATACAATGAACTCATATGATTTGTCGACTGGCTTATATTTTATCCAGTTATCGTCGCAATGGTTTTTGATAGTTGACTTGTTTTTTTCGTTTAAGAATGTGACTAAACGTTTTTTGTACTGAGGTTTTTGTATCTTTGGACATTTCATAGTGCGTTGAATCAAGAGATACGATTTCACGACAAAACATGGTATATTTGTAATCAGCAACACACAACCCATTTAATGGGCATATTATTATAATATAGAAAATGTTACATTTGAGAAATCAAAGTTGATGTTGATTTCCGAAAAACCAAACTCCATGTATATCTGCAAACTACACAAGGGAAAAATTACAATTTCAAAAAACTTTTGCGTTTACGAACGTTAATAGAGGGGGGCATTTATATCCAAAAACCTTTTACAGCTGGTCAAATGCAGCATGACACTTCGGAATTGTCTTTCACGTCTATATTTAGCTAAAGTAAGTTTTTATAGATATGTACACAGTTGCCAAGCGAGAGAACCTTTAAACTTTGCCATTTGCCAAGTAATTATTGTTTTATTAAAGTACTACAACTAACCTGAATCATATGGCGACTTATACATGTTCTAATTTCAGCAGGCCTTTTAAATTTATGTATATCTTCTACCGGCGTATTTGCTTTAGCCTCTCGACGCATATATAACAAAATTTCACGACTATGACTACACAATACCTTGCCTTTCATCTACGAAATACACTCCAGATCGTAACACTAAAATCCTTTTGCCACGAACTGTATTTATATTCAGATGGTGCAAAAGTACTTTTGGACATATTCGTTGTAACATACTCTTGAATTTTTGTAATTTTAAGGTATGGTCAAGGAACGATGAACGAACGATTGACACTTAAAGATAAATTGGTATCTGCTTTAAATTATCACCTGAACGTTGAAGAATTTTCTCCAGGGGCATATTTTTGGGTAATAAGACATTTTTTGGGACTTTTGCCATTACCAGTGTTCCCAAGCTATACGAAAGGTATATACTTCGGATGGATTATGTTGGCAGATAAATGTAATGAGTTATTTCGACATCATGATCGATATCAGACAAATATATTGGATTATCAGATTGCCAAGTATGTAATAATTTTGTTTAACCTATATAAATCAGTAAGACATTTTTCTAGAAATACCAGGGTTGTAGCCAGAATCTATATTGAGGGTAGTTAATTTCAGAATTTTTTTATAAAAATTTTCTAAGAGAGTAATGTTTCTTAACACAAATAAAATATTAAATATTTTGATATAACGACCAAGAAATTGCAATCTTACTATTTTTATAGACACTAGGGGCTTAAAAAACGACCTTTAAATGTAGTTATAAATTAGAAGCTATTATACATACATAGTAATTACAAGGCGGAATTGTATAATACAAGTGCTGTAATATTTGAATGTTTAAAATAATTAGGGACAACATAAATTCATTACATACTACGCGAACCTCGTAATTTTAATGTGGTAACTAATTTAAAGACAGATAAAATATGTATTTTTATGCTGATTATTATTACAAAGGAAATAAAAAAAATTAAAAAGTTGCTGTATTTGATTATTAATATTTTGTGTAAGGTTGTAATTTTTTCGTACTTAATGTGTGTCAAATTGGATATTCCTTAACGTTACAAGGAGATTCGGTGTAGATGATTAATCCCCGTCAAAGCGGACAAATTATATTCACATATAGTAGTACTACATCAAAAATTTCTAGGTATGCAAACAAATCATATGCATTTCGATGATACTCGATGATCAGAAATTGTGTCAAAAACAGATACATTTTTAACTTTGTTTTTCTGGTATTTTCTATAATTCTATGTACCAGAATAATTTTATTGGATATAGGAAATTTAACACTTTAAGTTTGCAAATATTTAATTTTACTTAAATCAAAATAGCTATCAAACTGCAGTCAGAAGTTCGCCGTTTTTGTGAACTTTATATCAATATGATTAAATATTAAATCGAGCGTTTAGTAACATCTAAACATAACATTTGAGGAGTTAAAAAGTTAAAAAATATTCAGGTAACCTAACAAATTAGTCCCTATGGAATTCCCTGTAACCCAACAATAGCCAAATTGATTCTGATGCAACTATGCGTACAAGGTACTGTATATCGGAAAATACTCATTATAGAGATTTGCGGTAAAAAAATGTATAACAAAAATCCTGGAAATTATTTTCAGGTTTCTGAGATGACAGCCAGGGGGCGTAATTGAACATTTTGCTCTATCCCAAAAAATAAATTGGTGGGGGGGTGCTCAAATGTTGTTGTAAATAAATATCTGTAACTTCAAAACGGTTGAACGGATTTCAACAAAATTTGGGTCGTTGGAAGGAGCTTTTCTTGGCCAACAAAACCTACCTTATTTGTGGTGATGTAATTTTGTATGACGCGACTAGAGGGCATTTTTCAATATATATATATATATATATATATATATATATATATATATATATATATATATATATATATATATATATATATATATATATATATATATATATATATATATATATATATATATATATATATATATATATATATATATATATATATATATATATATATATATATATATATATATATATACACCAAACAAGCTAGTCAAAAACCGCGCCTCGGTATCTTGTTCCTAACCTAAAATATTGGTGAAAGAAAATTTAATGAGAAAATTCAATGGATTTAGATAAGTTTTTTGAAAACGTATCTTCATGTTTTTACGAAATTTTTTTTCTTATGTAAATTGTAACCCTGAAATGGACTTGAAAAGAAAGTTTTCAATGCTTCCTTGAATGCTGAAATTGCTGTCCATCACGTTCTATGCGTTGCTGGAATCTCTTGTGGAAAAAACTGCAGCCTCAACTTCGAGTCTTGATGGGTAGCGAATTGCATTCCGAAACCTGTTCCTATCTTGCCTAGTTGTAAATACTCCAAAGAGCTGGGGATCAGGGTGGCCAGAAAAAAACTTCCTCTTTCAATTCCCTGCTGTTAAATACTGGACAACCGTCTAGTTGCAAAAACAAATTTTGTCTTATTTCCAGTGACACATTTTCTAACAAAATTGGTAATTGGTTGGCCAAAAAATCTACAAACACGTTGCCAGTTAATGGACGATCGAAGAAATATGGTCCAATAATGCTGCCTCCCAGAATGCCACATTACACATTAAGACTCCAACGTACTCAGCTATATAACAAATTACAAACACAATACAGAATTAAATTAGGTGTAGGTATAAAAATAACATAAAATAAACAGTAAACATAAAAAAGATTGAGTGCTAAGAATATTGAGCTAGTAGATTTTTTATAATTACTCAAGATACGGTGCTGTAAAACCATAGTTTGTGCGATGCGGTGGCTCATAGAATAAGCGTTGTTGTCTTGTATTTCTTTGAGGGGCAAGGATTAAAACTGATCCCGTAAGAGAAATACAATCAACCATCCCATTCAATAATTTATGCAAGAAAACTAACATGGCTTCTCTTCTTCGACACTCATGGCTCTTTAGACCACAAAGTAGAAGTCTGGTACAGTATGGTATATCCTGGTATGGGAAGTGGTGTTTAAATAGTAAATATTTGGTAAATCTCTTCTGAACTCTTTCCAATTTCTCAACATTATATCTATATGATGGGCAACAAACAGTAGAACAGTACTCCAAGACACTCCTTACAAGACTATTATACAGGCACAGTATAGCCTTGGTGTCACCTATATATTTAGTATGTCGTTTTATGAAACCCAGCAAACGCATTGGGACTTCGTGAAAATCTCACTACTTTGCACTTTCCAATGTTCAGTTCTAAATAGTTTCGATCACACCGAACCGCAAATCTGTTGATGTCTTGTTGTAAGTCGCTGCAATCTGGAGAGACGACATTATAAAATTTCAGATATCAGCATATATGAGGCAATTTGAATAGTAAAAACATAACACAATATCGTTTATAAACAATAGAAACAGGACTGGACCAATATGTGATCCCTGAGGAACACCAGATGTTACTGTCACCTCTCTTCAAACCGCTCCACTAATCACCATTCGCTGTTTCCGATTTGATAGGTAAGACCTAGTCCATTCCAGATAAGATCCTGCAATGCCAATATCAGATAGTTTTTTCAGCAGTAATGAATGGCAGACACTCAAAAGCTTTAGATACATCGGTATATATTACATCGACCAGCTTACCCGATTCGAGTGATGTTACCAAGAACTGTTGAAGTATCCCCAAATTGGTTGCTGTAGAACGGCCCTTATAAAATCCATGTTGCTGAGGGCTCTTATAAATTTTGTAGCTGTTAAAAATTTCATCAGATATTATTGATTCAAAAAGCTTCGGTATTGCGGATACTAAGTCATCCCCTCCACTTTTCGATAAAAGGCATATGGCCAATGTTATCAGGAGGCATAACTCCCTCCCCCAAAATGACATCTTTTTTTCAGGCAATTTGTCAAGTCCGTTTAGTACAATATCATTATTATTAAAAAGTCTAACTTGCCTCCCCTGTATTAACATTACATTAGAATTATTAATAAAGTGTTGACCAACTATAATTGCCACTTCTCGTACAGAAAACACGTACACCAGCCTAATAAACGTTTAAAGTTACAAATACCTCATATTTTACCGTCACTCTTCCACCAACAAACCCAAAAAGTTTTAAAATTTTAAATGTGACTTGGCAGTTCCTCTTAAAATAGTTGCAGCATTATTTTCCGATTCATTGTACTCCCTAGCGAAACCTCTTTTGTAAAGCACCGATCGAAATAACAGGTATTTAAAACAACGTTTTGATCAAAATTCACATTCAATACAAGTTCTGACTTCCCTGGTAATTTGGCAGCTGGTTTGGACGTTAAAATTGTATTTTTCGGATAGAATTTTGACTGGTGATGCAACAGCTTACACACTTTACATGTCTTACATGGCTTGGGACATTTGTTTTCTAAATGACTTCACAATTAAAACATCTTGATGAGAACTTGTCGTTTCGGGAAGCTGTCCCTCTTGTTGACGTATTTACCTCGATCTTGACCGGATCTTGGGGCAGTATTCTCATAACGCAAAGGAGAAAAGTACTCTTCATATAATCGTTCCTGCCTCGTATTTTTCCACTCTGACTCCGTTTTGGATGACCCCGTCACGTACAAAGTCGATGATACAAAAACGGCATTTTGCTGAAATTCGACAGCTACGTATTAGTTTCATATTCTGAGAGTATTAATGCGGTGTTTGCGTTTATTTTTAAAATCAGTGTTTTCCATTCATCCCAGTTATAGTTGTAGTTTTGAATGCTAAAGTACCAATTCTTTTGTCATTCCGACTAACCCTGACTGCATATATATATACTCTATGCACCAGTGTTAAGATTTGATTTCAGAAATTAAACACCTTTAGTAGTAGGATTTTGGAGATCCAATTTTCTGATATCAAATTCATGTTTTCGATCGAAAATTCCGGTATACAACCACTAGTATATTTTGTTTCTCTCTCTCCCGATGTACGGAGATAACCCAGTACCTTACGTGGAAAACTATAGGGGCTACAGAAAAAGGTTGAATGCGAAAGTTTATTGTTGAAAGAAGTTTTATTTTATAATATTTTTGTATATGCAGGGCCATATATATATATATATATATATATATATATATATATATATATATATATATATATATATATATATATATATATATATATATATATATATATATATATATATATATATATATATATATATATATATATATATATATATATATATATATATATATATATATATATATATATATATATATATATATATATATATATATATATTTGAAAGAGTTAACTACGCAACAAAGAGGACTCACCCTGGTTCGATACACCATTAATTTGTTTATCCATCAAGACTTAAAAGAGGTAAGACACGAGTTTGTTTTCAAAGTAACATACATCATAATCAAACTAGACGGTACGCGAATCTTTCATTACTTGGGTGAGAGCCTTAAGTATTCAAAGTTTAAAAAAAAATTAAATCCCATTACATTTTTATAAAGTGTTTTAAATAGTGATTAGATACTACTATATATATACGTTGTTATTTTTCCTTGTGCAACTCAAAACTTAAAATGCAAAATAATATATGTTAGCTAAATGTGTTATAAAATCGTTTTGTAACTAATTGTTAAAGATATGTTAGCCATGAGTCTATATAGAGGTATACGTAATGTAATATATTTTTGGGAGGTAAATAAACATTTTAAAGAAAGTACATAGTTAAGGAATACCCTATACCAAACCTTTCTTATTTTACTTGTGTATAAGTTGTTTAAAAAAAATATTTTCTAATTGCAGATGTTCAACTAGTAATATTCAAATAGTAATAAATATCAAGTTGGTATATCGCCTTTTTGAATCTATTAACTCTGTTAGAAATGTATTTTTTTTAAGGTTACTTAATATGCTTCCAGCAGAAAACTTAACACTTCTAGACGTATTACTGCAATTTTTAAGAAAAATGTGTAGAACAAATGTAAAGGAGCGACCTAAATTTAATCGAAGTTCGTTGATGTGTTTGATTAACTACTATTGTTTTTCTTTATTTGAGAGGCCATTTCGACCTGGATCCTATAGAAAGGTAAAACTATTCGCAATTCATTATATGATTTTATGCGTCATTATATTGTGATTATTCCCAAACTTAGTATTTTGGAATAAAATGTTTAACATACTAACCGCACCGACAATAAAATGTTTATATTTGAAAGGAAATAACCCCACATAATATCCGATATAAACCTGCCTTTCGTCGTTGGGAAGATTGGTTCTTCTAGATTACCCAGTACCACAATTTAATTAATTATTCTTTTTCCTGTCAATTATACAGTGGATCAAAAGAAGTACGGCAGTATGCACAACACTCAAAGTGTATTCAATAATTGTGACCATAATTGTTTACTGTCTCTTCACTATTTCAATTACTGATATACTTCTAGAGGTTTTTTAAGCTTCCGTGATTTCACTTATTAGATACTAAAAATTAAAACAACACTGAATTTTATAATTAATTAAATTAATTTAATTTATTGAATATGGGTTACCTGCATTTTATGGTCAGTTATTTCATTACCATAGGCGTGCAAAAAAGGAAAAAAAAATGAAAATTAATATCGAGTTGGTCCTCCGTGAATAATGAAGTTAATGAAGTTTTGCGGGATTTCTTCCCAAGCCTCTGATATGGGGTTCCTTAAATCGGTTTGGATTTTCAGGTTGTTGTTCTCTGTCTTGGCGACCAATCTATTCTTGTAATGTTATATTCGTGCAAGAAATCTGCAGCTGTGGCTGTTTGTGTGTTGATTTGAACCCCACTGGTTGCTCTGATGCATAAATGTTCGGTTTGCTAGTGCGATCCTTACCAGGTTTCTGTCTTCCCTAGTAGTCATGCACGCAGGAGCTTCTCTACGCCAATAAGCCGTACTTCCATGAATCCTGTCTCTTTTGACAGCCCATTGAGCTGTCCATTTTGACGTGTTCTGTAAGTCAACTATTTTCTGAAACGGGTAATTTTTACGCCTTAAAGTTATATTGTTATCCATTTCACACTGAGTAAATCAGGAGGGCATTTTCAGCTAAATAACCGTCGTTCTAAATACAACAAGCGAAGTGTAGTTAAATTGCAATAAAAAAGCATAATTTATGAGAGATTACTTTCAGGCTCACTAGCAGAAGTTATGTTGACATAAAGAATTTCCAAGTTCATTTGTTGTTTCAAATCTGGGCGCTTCTTGGGGCAAAATCCTGGCGCCAATGAAATATTTTGTGCTTCAAGCCCTTTTTGTTAAAGACCACGCTAAACATAAATGAAAATAAATCTTTAACTTTATTTTTTTTTTTGCTTTTTTTTGCACACCCATGGGTAATGAGATACAAACTGACCATGAGACTTTGTGCAGGTAACCTATATTCAATAAATTAAAACTGAACCATCATGTGTTTTTTTGATTTTTATATATATAATAAATGAAATCACGGAGGCTTGGAATGCCAAAAACCTCTAGAGGTATAATATCAGTAATTAAAATGGTGAAGAGAAAATAAGAAATGATGGGCCAAATTAGCCAAAATTAATAAACTTTCAGTGTTATGCAGTACTTCAATTCTTCAAATATAGAAATTTTTTTTGTCGGTGGGGTTAGTACGTTGAGCGCTTTACATAGCCCAAAAAGTATTACTTGATTTTTTTTAATTGTATTATTGAACATATACGTTTGTATATTCTCTGAAAGTGTACATATAACGATTTGATGTATCAATTTACATTCGATAACGATCGGAGATATATCGGAATCGAAACGTTGTGAATACTTTAAATTAAAGACAACGCAAGTCTGACAAGGGAATTTTAATCACACTATCCTCACTTTTACCACCCCATCTATTATCACTGATACCCAGGCTAAAATTTATTTTTTTCTTCTCATCCCATTTTTTTTTCTTTTAATTGATTCAGACTGGATAGAAGTCGATTGAGATTTTAGTGAAAAACATATTCAAAAAAGTAATAAAAACATGTCGCTGAAGAAAGTATCACATTGCACGATTTCACTGGTGGACAGACATTGTCGAATTAGAAACAATTATTAGAAATACTTAACCAAGAAGGATTTGCCTAACAAGGATTTTGTTCTTTAATCCCTTAAATTTTAAATTTAAAGCGCATAAAACATGTTTTTTATGTGTTTCTTTGTTTATTCTGTCTTATCAGATGAGACGTTTTATTACCTTCTGTGATACCAAAAGATCTATACAAAGAATAAAATGAAATAGATATATTTTTTAAGAAAATGAATCTTACCTTAAGAATATTAAAGATAATATGAGTCTGATAAAAAAAGTGGTTTTGGTGGTGGTTTACCATGCAATTTTTGTATTTAAAATGTATTATGGTTCATCCCCCATTATTAATTCACCATTGTCGATTCGGGTGTAGTTTGTATATATATATATATATATATATATATATATATATATATATATATATATATATATATATATATATATATATATATATATATATATATATATATATATATATATATATATATATATATATATATATATATATATATATATATATATATATATATATATATATATATATATATATATATATATATATATATATATATATATATATATATATATATATATATATATATATATATATATATATATATATATATATATATATATATATATATATATATATATATATATATATATATATATATATATATATATATATATATATATATATATATATATACACATATTAGTATGTTTTCATTCCACTTACACCAACGTCATAACAAGAAAATGATCCTTCTTTGGAACATGTTCTGCGTCACAGCAGACACAATGATCCATTTTAGTCAAACGACGATCGCGATTTCGCTCTTATTAGAGCTCATCAGGCCGCCATAGACCAGCCCCCGTGTAGGGCAAAGGCACAAAATTGAATCACAAAAACAACTACTCCGCTGGCTAATACCACGACCGGCATTGAATTACATTGTGACTCCTGGCATTCGTTGGGAGTATTAAATGATAGTATGTTTTCATTCCACTTACACCAACGTCATAACAAGAAAATGATCCTTGTTTGGAACATGTTCTGCATCACAGCAGACACAATGATCTATTTTAGTCAATGCCGGTCGTGGTATTAGCCAGCGGAGTAGTTGTTTTTGTGATTCAATTTTGTGCCTTTGCCCTACACGGGGCTGGCTAGTCTATGGCGGCCTGATGAGCTCTAATAAGAGCGAAATCGCGATCGTCGTTTGACTAAAATGGATCATTGTGTCTGCTACACATATATATATATATATATATATATGTATGTATATATATATGTATGTATATATGTGTATATATATATGTATATATATGTATATATATATATGTATATATATATATATATATATATATATATATATATATATATATATATATATATATATATATATATATATATATATATACATATATATATATATATATATATATATATATATATATATATATATATATATATATATATATATATATATATATATATATATATATATATATATATATATATATATATATATGCAAAACGTCAAACTCGTCTCCGTATCACTAATACCTGTTGAATTACTGGCCTCCGAAATTGGAGGCGCGTAAGAAAAATCGGAGGCAATTAGGATTTCGTGTGTATAAACTTCCAATAGACAAATAAGGTAGTCAGGATGCGTTCTGCAAATTTTAGCTCGGAGGTAATTTTGCACTATACACAACCCCAGTTATACAATAACTTGGCGAAACTGAAATTGGATGGCGCCACTATTTAATACACATATACATCCCGCCATAGCTACTGTCATGTCTCTCCTCCACATGCCTAAGGTGTGATTATGCCTCCTACATTTGGCAAACGTGCACGGAGGCTAATTAATGATCTTAATGTGTAAATATTGCTTGCTGGTTATATATATATATTATGGGTGTAATTTGTGTAGTAACTCGTCAAGCACTTTTTAATGTATATTTTGATAAACAAGTGTCAATAGCGACATATTAAAAGTAAGATAACAATTATTGTCGTGTGGTTTGCATTAATGGTTGAAGTTTATGAAGTTTTGGTTTTGATTTCGTTAACGATTTATTAAATATTTTTTAATTTTTTTTAATGGAAAAATCATTTTCCTTTTTAGTGCATAGTGCAAGTTTATTTAATATGCATCGTTAATTGTAAATAATTTAAAAAGGAAAATTTGAAAATACATTTTAGTGCAAAATGTAGAGTTCATAAAAATTAGTTAGATACACACGTAAGATTGGTTTTAGAAAATCTTGGATATGACTCTCAAAAAAATCAAATCTTAAGTTACAAAAATGAAAAAAATATTTAAAACTTTACCCAAATGAAATACAAGTCAATTACAAAAAAAAATCTGTTTATATGTAATAAATAATCGACCTTTCCATGATACCAGTGACCCTGTATATACACGGCTGGCCAAAAAGTGCAAAAAGTAGTCTTGGTCCGAATTAAAATGTATTGAGTCCCGGAACCAAGAAAGATATTTTGATACTCTTTTTAAAGGCAATTTTTTGTAATTTCAGAATATTGATATGACGTGTGGTTTCAAAAAGGTGCGTATTTTGGACAAAATTTTATCTTGCTGACAGCCATCAAATTTTTTTTTGTTTCATTCTACATAGTTGTTCAAGGCATTAAATGCAAATAAGGTTGGGTAGGTTTTTAAAATCCCCACTAATTTGTATGCCGATTGTATTAATCAATTCCGGCCGTATTCACTAAAGAGGTTTAAATTTAGACCAGGTCTAACTTAACAGTTATAAGTTTAAAATGACAGATGCAACAGTGAAACAAATGTTTCCAAATGTCACAATTGCAAAATATGACAATGACCGAGGCAAAACATAGCTGGAGACCTAACAATTTTAGCTGCCATTGCAACTAGACCAGGTCTAAATCTTAAACCTTTTTAGTGAATACGGGGTTTATGTTTAAAACCCTAAAATATGATTCATCTCAAAAAAATAATAACAACATTTTTACAAACAGGGGCCCGTAAACGCTTTATTAATGCTCAATATACAATGTGTTATAAGCCTCGTTTACATCTAGAAACTTTAAACTTCCTGGTTGCTAGCCCTTTGACGCCTCAGAACTTTTTACATTACTGGTCATTTTTAAAGTTTATGAGTTTTTTTTGGACTTTTGCGCATGAATTAACTTATACCCTAAATATATTTTATTTAAATTTAAAAATCTTTGCACATTTATTATGTTTTTGGTAACTTTAGTATACAATAGGGGTATTTTGATAAAAAGTATTAAAACTATAATATATTTGAAATACTGATAATAATAATAATATATTATAACACAATAGCACTTATAAATTATTATGCATATTTTTTTCGGTAACAATTATAAACATATGTTTTAACTTTAGCCCAATCCTTGTTGCTCAGGAGATGTGGATGTTTTTCAATAAGTTCCTCACAGTCTTGTTTTCTTAGGGCTTTCTTGAGATCTATATGGCTCTTAAAGTGTCTGGTGACCAATTCAGTTTGTTCAGGGGTCCATGAAGTTCTGCCATATTTCTTGGAAGCTATATTTAAAAAATATATATAAAGTAATCATCGTAAGTGGACTAAAGATTATTACTTACATCTTACAGTAGCCGACGCACACGCTTGTGAAGATATGCCTTTTAAGTTCTTGAATGGTAATGTGATTGAATCATATTTACATTCTTCCCCTTCAGAAATATCAGACTCTGCCAGGTCCATTTCCGGAGTAATATCTATTTCGCTTAACGATTTTCCTTTATACTTATCCCCCGAACCTTTGTCCATTAGAATTAAAAGTTTTGACACCTTCGCGGTTTGGTACAAATCTTGGGGTAATCTAAAATAAAAACGTATTAATTGACACAAACTTGTATTAATAATGCTTAATAATATGCCACCATTAAATAGTTTGAAATCTAGAATTTATTATTAGTTTTTATAAAAAAGTAAACACAAAAAACACTTGTGTAAATTTCCACTTAATTTATTTTACCAAAAAATAAAAATAAACATGACAATTGTTTCGCCAACACTGTGGCTTCATCCGATATTAAATATAAAGTGAAATAAAATAAGAGTGTACTACAAACTGTAGGTGTAAAATACATAAACACGTTTCGTACAACTGCGGATCTTACATGAGTTGCTCTGGATTTTTCGATAATAAACTAAGGTATTTTAGACCTACAATTTGTAGTACACTCTTATATTATTTCAGTTTATATTTAACATCTGATAAAGCCACAGTGTTGGTGAAACAATTGTCATTTTATTTTAATTTTTTAGTAAAATAAATTAAGTGGAAATTTACACAAGTGTTTTTTGTGTTTACTTTGATAATACGAATTTCCATCAAGTAACGGCTAGTTCTATTCAACATTAGTTTTTATATCAACTAAAAATGGTATTTATCGAATCGAAACGGCGCAGGTGATCTTATAAATTGAACCAATAATGAATACTTACTTATAAAATTCATTATGGGTTTTTTCAGTGTGGCCCATAAATTGTGCAAACTGTTCGGTTTCTTCCTGGTTGAGGTTTAATATTTGCATTACGGTAGCAATTTGCTTTCTCAATTTGTTCGATGTTATAGCTCTTGGATTGTCCAAACCAGCTTTTTGAGCAAATCTACGAATAGCCACATCACCTCGAACCCAGTGATCACTTTTTGGATAGGTAAATAAATATGGATTTTTTTCAGAAATAAAATTGGTACTAGAAGATTGGCCAAGCTCCAAGATGACATTTATAAATTGTTGAAGATTTTGTGGAAATAAAATCACGACTGGCTTGCTTCCTTTTCCACCAGTTACTACTCTTTTATATTGCTTAGTTAAAAGCTTTTCTGAGTGCGACAAAGATCTCAAGCATTCCTCTTGATTTACACTCATATAATTTGAAAGGTAGGTTTCACGTAAAGTATACTGAACATCACCAATACGTTTTCTGTTATACAGTATCGTTAAAACAAGGGCAGCATCGACCAAATTCTTGTATTGCTTAATATTATTTGGATTTTCTGCAAGTTCTGCCGTAGCAATATTTGCAATTTGGGTTACATAATTTCTAAATTTTAATATGTCTTTAGTAAGAGGTAAAACTGTTGGCTTCTTCCAGTTAATTTCATGCATGTTTTTAAATGCCAAACTGCTTATTTCAGTCGTCCATTGTGAAGCAATTAAATCCCTGAAACGCTTCACGTCTTTAATTTTTGATTCCATATCACCAGTATATCTTATACTTGGATCCTTTTTTAGCAGCAGACGAATCAGTAAGTCACTTACTTGTTTTAAAGAAGTTCCAATATGTGCCGAGAGACTAGGAGCTCTGTAGGTTTTATAGGTTTCGTCGTATCCGCCGATTGTTTTAGCGCATTCTATAACTATATCAAATGTAACTGGGTTTAAGGCATCAAATAAGGCAAAATCTTCATTATTTTGAAGGCGCCTTAGCTCTATTAAAAGCCGTGCCAGTTCTCGCATTTTATTTGAACACACTAGTGCCATTTGACTTCTTTTATGTTTTTTTAAATAATGTTCCCCAAAATTATAAATTAAAGGATCAGTTTTTGCCACTAAGGATATTTCATCTGCTTTCATACTATCAAACACTTCCTTTTTGACCCGCAAATTATGCAGTGTATTATTGCCTTGCATTGCACATGCAATTAAAGTTTGTGATGCTGACAGATGTTTGATTTTGGATGAGTGTTGATTGATATTAACTGCAACGCATTTTTTGCGATGGCGAGACAGAAAGCGTTTTGAGTATAACCCCTTGCAATTTGGACAAGGGTAGTATGAAATGGTTGATTTGTATTTTGATTCATATGCAGGCCGTAAGGTACCATTTAAAAATTCTTCAAAATTTCCCGCATTTCGAATTAGTGTTATTATTTGCTTTCTTTGTTTGCTTTTTTTAGGGTAAGATAGCATGTCAACCACCTCCTTTTCATCCGTGTGATTTCTTTGTAGGTGACGCTCAAAATTTGTAATTTCCTCAGAGCAAAATTTGCAAAATGTTCTTTTCTTCTTCCACTTTTTGATAGTTCTTGAAGGAACCTGAAATTTAAAAATGCATATACATTTAAAACATCCTTAAATATTTTTTTACCAAACTGCTGAACAGAGCAAACAGGACAAATAAACAATTTTAATACCCCTTTTTAAGCGTAAAACTCTCCTAGTCTAAAAAGTTATTTAAACAGGGGTTTAGACAAAGCGTTGCAAATTTTCCAGCATTTTATTTGTTCCGAAAATTTATAAAAACAATTATTAATTTCTAATTTGAATTAATTTTACAATAGTCGCTGTAAATTAATCTATAAATATGATCGTTTTAACAATTTTTTTATTAAAATATGTTTGTTCATAGGGTATCCTGCATTTTTATTAATGGGACATTTATTCTTTCCCATAATTAATTAAATTAAATTAATTAAAGCTTAGTCTGCCTCTTTTAAAAAAATGCCGATTAAAGCAAAAGCTTCGAAAAAATCCAATACTGAAAAAGTTCCGCAGTCTTCTTAAACATTTATTTTTTCAATAATTAAAGAAAATCATGCAATTTATAAACTTTTTACAGTCCAGAGAATCGGTCTGGCAATGAAGAGAGAAAATGGGGCTTGGATTAAATTTTTTATATTTAATGTATACTTATATATTTATAGTTATTTTACTTATATTATACAGACATAATAGCACTGGCCTTATGCTTTTAAAACCAAAGGTAATAGTGTCTGTATTGATGCATTGGGTCAATGGCAAGAAATTTATTTTAAGTTTTTTTTTTGCGGAATCAGGATTGCCGATCTGTCGAAACAACTACTGATTTTAATTGAAAAATGTATGGAAAATTGAAAAAAAAATGTATATCCAAATAATAATATATAAATACAATACTCACATCAACTAGTCGTGTCTTAGTTTAATTAAACCACACGCAACAATATATGGTTCGGTGTTGGGAAAGCGTTGACTTATTTAGATAGATAATAAAGTATGCTTATTTATAAACGTATTTAACTAGCTGATCGGAAGCACTACATCGCGAACTGGCAACTCTGAGAATTGTGCGAAGATAAGGCAAGGGTGTTACAGTTTTTTTTCCTGGAACTCAATCATTTCTCGAGATAAATCATTCAAATTTAATATTTCGTATATTGTAAGTAATATCTTTAAAATGGCTATGTTTAATACATTTTAAGAAAATCTAGGATGGGTTTTTACTAGGTCGCGACCAGTTTCACCCCTCCACCACTTTGAATTCCTTATATTTTTTCTGGAACTTAACAATAATTTTATCGACCCGTGATATTTAAGAAGCCACAAATTGAAGTTGTTTTTATATTTTAATTGCGATCACCTACATTGAAGTGCTTGTTTAGTCAAATTATTTTACAGAAAGATAATAACCTAAAAACATTCTTGTTGCAAAGTACATATTATACGGGGGATACAAAAAATAATATTTACTAATTATGCCAAGTAACAAAAATTGTATGTTTTTGTACACTTTCATTTACGACTTAGTCTTTCGACAACTTAATATTGCTTAATAACTATCCAAACACATGCTTCTGTTATCTAGCAAATTACATTGCTTAAACTATTGCAATGCAGGGCGCTCCAAAAATTAATCTATGTTTAACAAGAAACTAAAAAAATCACGAATAGTTCTCGATTTGCAAAAATGTAAACCATCATCATTTATGTTAATATTTCTATTAGCAGTAACATAATTTACTTGTATTCATCCCTTACGGTGCAATTTGATTTAGTAAGTCCAATTTATATTTTGTTTTGATAATTGAGCTTAAAATTCTATAGATAGTACCTAAAATTGCAGAAGTGTTTTGAGTATCTTATTTTTTTAATTGAATTTTCTAATTTCTAACAGATCTTTATATGAGAATATAAATAATTTTAATAACTAATAAATTTAATTCTCATGATATTTAACAAAGATTATACTTTTAAATACTTTTTTTATTTTAATTGAAATCTCAACACTTTTAAGTGCGTGCTTAGTCCAATTCTATTTTAAACTATTCTACAGAATAATAACCTTAATAATAATAATTAATAAACACACCTGTTACATAATAAATAAAATACGAAACGATTCAAAGAAATATTGATATTTATATACCAATATAACTAACAAAAATTGCATGTTTTCGAATACTTGACTTATTTCTGCTCTTTTAACTAGCAACTGTCAAGATTGCTCAACATGTTTTCAAATATATGCTTTTGTTATTTAGCTAATTACATTGTGTAAAATATTGCAATAAAATAAATTTAGAAAGGACGCTCAAAAAAAGGACGCAAAATAATTTATATTTTATTTTGAACATCAGCATAGGTATAACAAAGAAAAGCTGTTCTAAAGGCATGGAACATTCAAGAACAATAATAACGACTGTAAATATAGACGATGGCTTGACAGATAGACAGAAAATAATACATTTGTTAATCGAGAAACAAAGTTTCTAAAAGTTTATTTGAAGTCGGTATATAATATAAAAAATAAAAATGGGGACTTTGCTTACCTTAGTTTCTTTCCTTACCAAGGTTATCATTACGTTTTCATGTTAGTGATTTCTCCAAAACGACTGGAGATATAACTCAGTCGAGACGTTGTGAGATAGCAAAGTAAGGTAAGCAAAGTCGACATATATATTTTTTAAAGTATGATATGATATACCAACTTTAAATAAACATTAAGAAACTTTGTTTCTCAATTAACAAATATATTAATTTCTGCCTATCTGCCAAGCCACCGAACATATACTGAATGATTGAATTGAATATATTGAATGATGAAAAATTTACTGTTCCAATCTCATGACGTGAAGGTCCCTGAAGATGACTCGTGCAATCGAAGGCGAAACCTCGGAAAGTAATTCCATTTTGACATGGTCTAATCCCAAGAACCATGATTTCTTAATGTAATTAACTAAATAACAGAAGTATATTATTATGTCTTAATACATGTTGAGCAATCTTAGGCAGTTAGTAGCAAAAAGATCAGAAATAAGTCAATAGTATTCAAAACATGCAAGTTTTGTGAGTTATATTGGAATTTAAATATCAATATTTCTTTTGTATCGTTTTGAATTTTATTTATAATGCAACCTTGTGTTTTTAAGGTTGTTATTACTCTGCAGAATAGTTTAAAATAGAATGCGACTAAACACGCACTTAAAAGTGTTTTGTGATTTCAATTAAAATATAAAATCTATTTTAAAGTTTAAACTTTGTTAGATATATGTAATCCCATTTAAAGATGTGTTATAAATTATAAAATTCAATTTAAAAAAATAACTTCTGCAATAGTACTAATTATAGAATTTTAAGCCCAATTACCAAAAAATATGTAGATTGGACTTACTTAATCAAAGAAGAATACAAGTAAATTATGTTATCGTTAATAGAAATTTTACCCACAAATCATGATGGTGTACAATTTTGCAAAGCGAGAAGTATTCGTGAATTTTTTAGTTCCATCTTAAATATAAGTTAATTTTGGTAGCACCCTGTATTGAATATTTTAAGTAATCTTAAGTAGTCGAAAGACTAATAAGTAAACGAATTGCGTAAAAAACGTGCAATTTTTGTTAGATAGGTATATTTATTAAATAATAGTATTTTTTTATCCCCCGTATAACATATATTAGGTAACAGGTGTGTTTTTAGGTTAGCATCTTTCTGTAAAATAATTTAAAATAGAATTATTGTATTAATAGAGGAGTAAAAAACTGGTAAAATTGTTTCAATTTTTTTTTCGACTTGGAACCAAATGAAACCTTACCCAAATCATTAGTCAGGTTATTGTACATACGAAATGGGCAATTACGGCTTTTTTTAGTGGTACCGAGTTTTGTAAAATCAAAAAATCTTGCAAAAATGCGGAATTTAAAAAAAAACTACTTTTAATCATTAAACTTCCAATAACTCTGAAATTACTTAACATATTCGATAGATTTTTTTTTCACTTAAAGCGCATACAGAAGCGCTGATAACTGCTATAATAAAATTTTCAATATAATCTATTTTTGGTATAAAAAAATATTTCAATTATGAAATTTATATTTTTTGTATTGAAATTTTCAGTAAGCGAGAAACTTTTTTATTTTGGAAAAAACTATCATACATGCTGCGAATGAAATGTAGCAGAAACTATACGGATGTTTAAAAAAAACCGCAGCTTTTTATCTATAATAGTTTTTGAAATACAATTATTTTAATTAACGCCGGACCGGACGCCTTGAAAGAAACTGCCGCGCATTGTTGCCGTCGCCGCACCACCACGTTGTTCAGTTAATACAAGAGCGGTTCTTAGGGTTTAGACGTCATTATAAATATGCAAAATAATGTACACATAATGTAGAATTTTGATATATTTTTGTTTTTTTTTAATTTCACACAATTTAGTAAACCTCATCCAAGGTTTCTTCTGTTTTTATTATGTCTTTGTTACCACAGAATTTGCAGTTACATTCGTAAGGCCTGGGATACACATTTACATTTTTTGTGATAGCAATTTGCATCAGAAAATTGTAAAACTAAAATGTTTCTTATTTCATTTGGCGCAGAATCTTGTGTGGAAAATATTGGGGTCCAAACTCGGGCCCAAATACTGCTTTCATTCGTCCACCGATATTTATTTCAACCTTCAAAATTATAATATGGTATGTAACTGGCATACCAAAATTTTCACTTGATATATGCACGTAAAATAAAAAACACCATTAGTGTTGAACTACTTATTATTTAAAAAAAATACCTATTTAAATGCTGTTTGAATGCATTTGGTTTGTGGCAGTTCCATTGCAGGTTTATTTGTATTTGTAGTAAAATGTATTCGTAGTGAATTAAGTGTTAAAATATCGTTGTTTTTGTTCCTATATAGAAGTAAAATAAATTTGGGGCTAAGGCGAACTGCTTCAGTATCCCATAAAATTGGCAGGTCACATAATTCTTTTAAAATTTCGATATTTTTTATTAGTACATCAAATGGCATTTTCCTACCAATTTTGAAAAAAGCACTAGATGTGTCACATCCCGTAATGCAATGTATCGCCAAAATATTTTTTGAAACTGATTCTCCCAAATTTTTAACTATGTCATGCATTGCTAAAAAGTGTTTATTTTTTAAATGTCCCAATTCCATAAATAGCTTGCAGCGATTTATTTGCTTCGTAATAATGTAATGATGTACAAATAAAATAAATACACCGATGTCTTGTACTTGCACATAATTACATTATCGGTGTCCAAATGTGTTTATTTTACTTGAACATAATTAAATTATTATGAAGCAAATACATCGTTGCAAACTATTTATGGAATAACGCTATTTAACCTTTTAGCAATTCACGACAGTTAAAAATTTGGGCAAAAGGGATTCAAAAAATATTTGGACGATATATTGCATTAACGGAATGTGACACAACTAATGCTTGTTTCAAAATTGAGAAGAAAACGGCATTTAATATACTAATAAAAAATATCGAAATGTTAAAAAAATATGTGGCAATTTTATCGGATATTGAAGCAGTTATCCTGAGCACCAAATTTATTTTACTTCAATATAGAAACAAGAACAATGATATTATAACCCTTCACTAGGAATACATTTAACTATAAATACAAATAACCCAGCAATGGAACTGCCACCAACTGAAAATGCATTCAAACAGCATTTAAATATGTATTTTTTTAAATAACAAGTAGACAGTTCAACACTAATGGCTTTTTTATTTTAGATGCATATATCAACTGAAAATTTGGTATGCCAGTCACATACCATATATCAATTTTGAAGATCAAATAAATATGGATGAATGAATGAAAGTAGTATTTGGACCCCAATATTTTCCACACAAGATCCTGTGCCACACGAAATAAGAAACATTTCAGTTTTACGATGTTCTGATGCAAATTGTAACAACAAAAAATATAAATGTGTATCCCAGCCCTTAAAGTGTAAGAATGTAACTGCAAATTTTGCGGTAACAAAGACATAATAAAAACAAAAGAAACATCTGAGATGACCGTTACTAAATTGTGTGCAATTAAAAAAATATAAGTATATAAAAATTCTACATTATGTGTACATTTATTTACATATTTATAATAACGTCTAAATAATAAGAACCGCTCTAGTATAAATTGAAAAAGGGCTCGTGGTGCGGCGCGGCGAAGACAATGCCCGGCAGTTTCTTTCAAGGCGTCCGGTCCGGCCGCGACGCGGCGCGGCGTTACTAAAATAATTGTACTTCAAAAACTATTACATATAGATAAAAAGCTGCGTTTTTTTTTAAACATCCTTATAGTTTCGGCTACATTTTATTCGCAGCATGTATAATCATTTTTTTTCAAAATAAAAAAGTTTCTCGCTTACTGAAAATTTCAATACAAAAAATATAAATTTTATATATGAATTATTTTTTTATACCAAAAAAAGATTATATTGAAAATTATATTACCGCGGTTATCAGCGCATATGTATACCCTTAAAGCGAAAAAAAAGATCATTCGAATATGTGAAGTAGTTTCGGAGCTATTGGCAGTTTAATGATTGAAAGTAGTTTTTTTTTTAATTCCGCATTTTTGCAAGATTTTTTGATTTTACAAAACTCGGTACCACTAAAAAAAGTCGTAATTGCCCATTTCGTATGTAGAATAACCTAACCAATGATTTCGGCAAGGTTTCATTTAGTTCTAAATCGATTTTTGTTTTTTCAAGAAGGAAGCGACTTTTACAGGCTTTTTTACTCTACTATAAGCAATCACTTAAAAGTCTTTTGTGATCTCAATTAAAATATAAAAACTACTTGAATGTTTAACTTTGTTAAATATCATGGGCCGTAAAAATATTATCGCCTTTATAATTGTAGGCAATATTACGTATTGTGATATATTGTTCTGTTTTAAATAATAATATATTATTTGTTTTATTTTCTAGGCTGATATTTTTCTTTGCTATAATGAAAAAGTGGAGTATGCAGATATATTAGGATTCCTGTTTCTACGCCTATGATCTCCCATAGCGCCAAAACCATTGGACGGATCCCCCTTTTTTTGTCAAAACATTAAACTACCGTGTTAGGACCACAACATATAAAAAATTAGGACAAATCACCGAAACCACTTTTCAATGCTTTGTGTGCAGGATCCTTTAAGGATCAATTAAGTTGGCCTCCCCCACTAAAAATTTTTAGATTTTAATAACGCAACGTAAATGCACCCCTTATACACTTGTGCACCACTAATAAAACAGTTTGCAACATGTACGAGAAACTAATTAAGAAAATGTGTGGGAGGGCGAACTTTATACCAGCCCCCCATCACTATTTTTTTTTAACTTTAGTAGAATATTGTGTAACTTTATATGCACCATTATGTACCACCCTAATTTTGCTTTGCATCCCTAGAGTTGAGGAGAAAAACACCATTAGAAATCTTAGGTTAGCTTCTCCTACTAAATGTTTTAAATCTTTTTAGTGAAATATTATTTAATTGGATGTGCACTATTATACACCACCCATGGTTTGTTTTGCACCCCTGGAATTCAGGACAAAACACCCTTAGAAAAATTTAGTTAACCTCCCATTAAATGTTTAAACTCTTTTAGTGAAATATTATGTAACTTGATATGCACTATTATGGATTATTCTTAGTTTGTTTTGCACTCCTAAAGTTCAAGAGAAATCCTCTTGCAAAAAATTAAATTTTTGTTAAACTTTTTTAGTGGAATATATGTAGAATAACTTGTCTTGTACCATTATACTAATTCTTTAAGTTTTAATGACGCAATATAAATACATTCTGTATTAGAAACGAAAACAGATCATCGTGAAGCCTGCGAAGGTAGCCAGCACAAAACAATTTCAGAATCAGTCCAAAGATTGACAGATAAAAACTTTATTTTATTCCCGTAAATTTGTATTGTATTCCTCTAATTATTTTCCGACTAAAATCGCACCACAAAGTTATAGCATAGGCAACGTTATGACCTTTAACGAACTTATTCTAGATTTGGAACAAATCACATACCTACACGACAATACATTCTTTTATTTGAATATAGAACTCGTAAGTATAAACAGACATGTGCAATAATTTTTAAGAATAGCATCGCAAAAAGCGTGTATTTCATTTTTTTCTATTGGATTATTTTAAAAAAATAATTTCCATTAATTTTGACGTCTTTTAAATATGGACACTTTTGAAAGAAATTATTCTCTTTTCAAAATTTAAATCGTCGGGCAATTTTACTTAACCATATTTTTGGCATCATGACTTTCGCGATTACTATAATTGCATAATATATTATATTATATTTCACCAAAAAAGTTTTAAAAAATTTAGTCGGAGCTGACTTAATGGTACATAATAGTGCATATCAAGTTACATAATACGTTAATAAAAAAGTTTTAAAAACATTACTGTGGGGGAGCTAACTTTAGTTTTTTAAAGGCGTTTTTCTCCTGAACCCTAGGGGTGCAAAACAAACTAAGGGTGGTGATAATGGTGCATATTAAGTTGCACAATTCTACTAAAAAATTTCAAAAAAATTAATGAAGGGGATTGGCATTAAGTTGCCCCCCCCACACATTTTCTTAATGAGTAGTTTCTCGTACGACATTCTTTTATTTTGCGTTATTAAAACTTAAAGTTTTAATGGGAGTGCCAACTTAATTGATCTCAAATTTAACTCGACTCAAAATTATTTATTACATCATTTAACTTAATTACAATAAAATGATTAAATTTTACTGAAAACAAAACCATTCCCTCTTACTTAAACCTTAACCACAAAAGAAAAATAAAATTTTGAAAAAGCAAAGAGTTTTCATAGACGTTTTTCAAAATGATGACCCCCCGTATGCAAAATTGGCACATTTCCTTTATTCTTTTAATAGCTTTCAAAAGAATCTGCAAATTTCATAAAGTTAAATCGATTGCCGCACGTAACTCCCCTACAGGGATATCGTATTTCTATAGATTAGCGTCTACCAAAAATGACATACGAGACCCAAACTCTAAAGCGTCCTTCTTGAACCCTCTTAAAAAATGAATGATTTTATGTAGGCCAGTTTCCACATGTTAATTGGAGACAAAAAAAAATATTACAAAATTTATAATTTTGACCCTGTTTTTAAGAACATTATTTTAGAAAGCCCATAAATAGTACAGAGGGTCTCCCATCTAAAAAAATAAATTAGCATGTATAACTTTTTGATTTGACCACGTATGCATATTCTGAAAGCGGAACTACGAAAAAAGTTATATATGGAACTGTTGTCGCATTTACAATAAGGTATCATATAGCTGGCATCTGAAAATGTAGCATTTTTAAAAACGGCCTGTATTTCAAAAACCAAAAGGGCTATGGAAATTTTGCAGGCATCATTTTTAAAATACGCAGCAAAAAAAAATGGGGTTTACAAATAAGCAAATTACCAAAATTGTATTTAATGTTTTATAATGGGATTAGCAGTCTTATAGTAATAGTTTTTCTTTACCTTTCTCGTTCGCTAAAGAAATTATTGTTTTCGGTGAATTTTTTTTTTCATATGATATCGAAAATGTGATATGGTATTTAGATGTTCCAATGAGCTGAAAGAAGTTTAATGCAAAATTATTAAACTTAAGGGCATTTGTGTATAATTCCGGAAGTTAAAAAAATGATCCCCAGCAGACGCTTAAAAAAACAGTGTTCTGGAAAAAGAGGACGGATGGCAACCCTAACTATAGTATATGTGCTCTTTTTTCACTATATATAATTATTGAAGAAGATTAAACTTTACTTACAATATGATTATTTTCTTGTACACCTTCGAAATGTGTAGCTGCAGCTGGAAGGAAATCGTTACACTCTGAGTAATTGCTTAAATCAGAATAATTAATTTTCTCTTGTAAAGGAATATTGATTGAGTTTCTGGATGACATATCACTGAATCTTGTGTCTGAAATCTAATCAAAAAATGTTTTAATGAGTGGTCATTACCAAAATGGGCGTTTTTTTACCATATCTAAATCCGTGTCTGGGTTGTACGTAAGGTCCCTATCTGAATCGTCAGCAATTGATTCATCTGATTTCGTCGATCGATAGCTAAATATATCAGGTTCTAAAAACAAATATTTTTTATACGTAGGAGTTACTAGGAATATAATCATTTGTCCTTGCGAAAACTTACCTTTAAGTTCCTCACCCAGTTCATTAGCTAATAATTTAGCTTGGTACACTAATCTGTGGGTCCTATTTTTATAGGAAAACCTAGAAATAAAATACTCAGCTAAATGTAAAATAGTAATTAATCCACCTACAAATTCTTATTATATGTAGTCGCAATTGAACGCCGTAAACGATATATAAGGCTTCAAATTTTATAAATTCTACGTTTTTCTAAATTGGAATAACCGGAGAAATTTATTGTAACTTTCTATTATTAGCTTTTTTTAATGGTTTATCAATTTCAACATTATTATTTAATGCGAGTTAGTTGCAGGTGCCAAATTAAAGATAAGAAGACGTTCTGCAAGATTACAATAAAATTTGGTAGTTCTCAATATGGCCTTAGCCACTTCCGGATTTACGGGAAATGGCCTTAACTTTTGGATTTTAATCGTATATTTTTTAGTGTTTTGACATAACTTTTTGATAAATTACTTACTTTTTGCATTTTTTAAGCATTCACGTATTCTGAGCGCCCTTTATATTAGTAAAAAATACCTACATAAAATGGCAAGGAGATTAAATAACTAACGTACGTAGGTACTTTGTCACCCAATTCATCTTTTTTGGTTTTTGGCAAAAGCCGTGAACATTTTTTCCTTCTTCTTGCTCCAACAAAACAAAAAAAAATAATTTTGATGCCAACAAATAACTTATTACACCTTAAATCGTTTTCTTTTAACGATCTTCTGACTGTCCTGTTGGAAGCTACATGCTTTTTTTATTTTATTTTTCATTCTTAAGCCTGATTCAGTTAAAGTCTTTTACCTACTGCGCTGCCGTAGTTTTTGGAAAATAATGTTCTCAAATGAATATAAACAAACTACCGAAAGCAAACATGAGCCGCAGAACTAAAACAGTATTCTAAAGAAAGTGAATTCTGATAATGCACATTTGATATTTTTAACTGGAAGGAAAGGAAAGCATTTAATTAGATGAGGCTTAAGAATGAAAAATAAAGAAAACGATTTAAGGTGTAATAAATAAGTTCAGTTATCTGTTGGCATTACAATTATATTGTTTGTTTTGGTTGGCTATTTTGAAACCTTTTGGGGGCTAATACATAGTCAGTAGGTGATAAAAAATTCGGGATTTCTCTGATCACACTGGAATCGGCTTAGAATATTTTAAGTTCATGGCATAATTGGCATTACCAATTATTAATTTCTAGTATTAGTTCGCCACTGTACATCAGATCATTGAGGTATTCGATATTTTTAATCACTATAAATACGCTTACTGCAAGGTATGATAATTGCTAACAAAATTTGCCGCTAAGAAGAATTCAGGACGGTTTAGAACGAGAAAGTTGAAAAAATTATCATGGTTAAGTAAAATAAACGATATTTTTAAAACAAAGACAAATATTAAAATTTTGAGAAACTTTGTTTCTTAACAATATATAAATGATTAAAGTGAAGTAAAGAAATGAAACTTCAAAAGATTTGTACACCTTTGAATGTGAAGATCGGTGAGCCATTAATAAATTATTTCTAAAATAGGCAATAATTAGTACGCCATTGGACACCACAATACTTTAGTATTTTGTATATATTGAAAATAGACCAGGATAACGTAGGGTATATTAAAGAGTAGCCAAAAGATGCAAGATGTAATGTACCCGATGGTTTAGGTGCTTAAAAGTTGAAAAAATTGGAGCTTATGGAAAAAAATAGATATTTTTAAAACTAAAACAGGTATAAAAAAATTGAGAAATTACGTTTTTTTGCAGATAATTTATTAAAACGGCGCATCGAAATGAAATTAAAAACAATTTCTCAGAAAGTTACACACATTCTAAATTGAGATAAAAATCATGGACATTTTTAGCATGTCGTATAAAAAAATCTTGACAGTTGAAAATTTTTTAAAATAGCAGTTTTTTTTACAGAAAGTCAATCTGTCAGCCCGTGAAAACCGAATGTCGATATTTAATCTGGTTCCAAAAATATCCAGCTTGAAAGTTAGGCGAAATATTTCTTGCTAGAAAGCAAGTGTCCAGCACTTTAGGTACATATAGGTCATTTATTAATTTTGTTTTTATTTATTTCCATAAAAAAATAACTTACGACGCTTATCATTTTCTTGTATAAAAACAGGTTCCAGAAAGTGGGTCTTTATCATGTCTTTTTTAACATTTAATTAGATAGACAGCTTTTTTGTTTTGCTATATGGGATAGGCGAATTTTCACCAGTTCATCCTTGCCTTAGACTTATTTGTAAAATTTGCACTTAAATAAGCGGTTTCTTCGATACTCATATGCCATTTTATTTTAAGATAATTTTGTTTTGTGGTAGTTTTCAATGCGATTAGCAGTTTTATAGTAATAGTTTATTAACCTTTTTAGTCCGCGAGAGAAAGTATTGTTTTCGCTGAATTTTTTTTCAGATGACGACGATAATGTGAGGTATTTAGGAGATTTTTAAACTAAATTCTCGATTTCATAGTCTGTCTTCCAATTTTCAGGAAAAATACTGTTCGACCCTGAAAAACCATTAACCTTAAAGGCATTTTTTTTAAATGACACAATTTTTAAAAATCTTAAAATTTCAACGGGGTGTCCTATCAGTATGCGGTTTTCAAAATGTCGGCTATCGTTTTGTTAAAAATATGTGATAATCAGAACTTTTGTAAAAAAAAAAAAGAGTTTGGGAGTTTGAAATTTCCGAATCTTTATACCGTAACGAATTAAAATTTTCTCTTAGGTGTTTTAATGGCTTTATGGTATAGCTGCTTTCTCTCAAGATTTCAGTTAGATTTCATCGGGAGGACCGGAGTTCGAATCCCGGAAATAACAAAACTTTTTTATGAATAAATTTCATTACAAGGTTTAAATTGATGTTAATTTTTTTGGTTTTACAATTATTTTTTAAATGTAGAAAATACCACAAATTATAAGAAAATACTTGAAAATACAAGAAACTACGTGAAAATACAAGAAGATACTAGCAAACATAAGAAAGTATTTCCAAAATAGAAAAATTAAAGAAAATAAAAAAATGGTACCACAGATTTATTTGTCAGTGAAAGGCTAATATAAAAATACTCTAGTAAAGTAAAACTATTCCAATTTGTAAGTTTTTAGTTTAATAAAAATTAATTACGAGGTATAAAAACAATATTTGCACAATCTGTATAATTTAAAATAATATTTTCGTTATTTCATCAATTAGAGGAATATATAAAAACTCAATAAAAAAAAAGATAAAAGACAGGTACTTTGTTTTTGTAAGAAACAATTTCATAATATTTAATGTTATAAAAAAAATCTATTTTAAAAATTCACCAATTTCCAAAACTGAGATAGGTATTAAAAATTCTTCAATATGCCTACAGTATTAGAATAAAAAATTTAGACTTACATTATTTAACCATTAGACAGTCTTGCATAATCAAAAGTATCCAATAAAAATACCTTTTCCTCCAGATATAAAATTAGGCACCATGCAATTATACTTATATTTCGACGTATACATACATATATGCAAAACGACAAACTCTCCTCAGTATTAATTCATCGATAGCAATTAGTTGCTTCCTACTTTGGAAACCGCGGCCGGAGGCAAATAATAACTAGATACTGTTAATATGTCTTACTTACCCTTTAACACTCTGGAATTTTTCCATTTCGATAATTAACAACACTGATCACTTCACTGTAATGTCTATAAAATATACGCAACTCTGGAGCTATCTCTTCCCGTCCTATAACACTGGAGAACTTCACTAAAATAAAATCTAAGTAAAATGTCTGAGTGGCAATAATAAAAATCATTTCTCTTTCTCAGTATCCCCTACCCATACCCCTGAGCGGGATAAAGCAACACTCCTACAAGACAAGGTGTTGGATAAAGTCACTGTAGCACGAATCAATCACTCCCATGGCCCGGCCCTCTAGGCGTAAAATAAAAATGCCAATATAAATATATTCTTAATATTCAAACATGATTGTTAATGACTTTGGACTGTGAACTAGAAGATTCATTTTAAGATCAAAAAAACATTCTTACTTATCAGTAGTTTTGTGAAAAATAGACCATACAGTTGATGGTTGGTGGAAACCGTAGCCTTAGAGTAAGGGTATTTTAACAGTGGGGAGACAACGCAATGTTGATTACGGCTAGTTTTTTGTTAGCCGTAAAAAAGTTTTCTTTCGTTTCCACGAACGCATTTGGCTTCTTTGATGCAAAGAACTTATCGGCACTGGCAAATTATTTTAGGAATAAAATTGTTCGTTTCTAAGAACGCGTTCGGTTTCTTCTTTGATGCAAAGGACTTGTCGGCACTGGCAAATTATTTTAGAAATAAAATTGTTTTTTTATATGTGCTGATATTTTCAATAAGCCCTGTTGCCACTTTTTGAGCAAAATTGTGACCCATTATTTTACTGCAAAGATGATTTAACAATTATTGCACTTGCATTTTTGGAAAGTTTATTCCTTTGAGTTTTTGCAACAGTTATATTAAATTAATTATGTAAATGAGTTATTGTTCCTTCAATCTGGATGGTACTATATTTAAGCTTTTGTAATTATATTTAAGAGCGAATATTTTTTTATTTGCTAAGGATGGTTTTGAGTATCTTAATGGCTTAGCGCTCGCCACGCGGAGCTCTATTCTTAAGTTAAGATTTTTACAATAGAAATAGAATATCGGGAGTAGGACTTTCTTAATGGAAATTTCCTCCTCTTTAATAACCCCATTTTAAACCTCTTAAATAGGTATACAGTTTTCAGTTCTTTGAAAAAAACTCTTTTTTCTTTCCCTGAATACTAGAAGAAAAAATTGACACCGTTTGGGTTTGTGAATAACATTAGGTACGTGGTATGCACAAACGGATGAAAATTTCATTAATATCCAGTAAACAATGTTTAAGTTTTGACTACCACAACTATAATGGGATTTGTATTTAAGATATTGGCATGAGTATAGTAGGATTTTTTCAGTTATGCTGTGATGTAACGGTAACGACAGCATAAAAAGAGCGTATTTTTTAGCGGTTAAAGGGTAATTACCGTTTCGAAATGCCACATTTAAGGATTTGTCAATATGACAAGTTTCAGTTGAAATAAGCCAAGACATGACTTTGCTTAGTAAATTTACTGTTACAAGGATGCAAAACATGACGTCACTGCATATCTGAAAAAATTCTACTATAGCACATTCCTAATGTTTTTTTCAACATTGTCTGCCTGCCTGTATGTATATATTATTTTGTAAGCTACTACAAACCTCTAAAGATTGGTAAATTTATCAATTTTTTCTTGTTTAGTGTATTTTAAATGTCTTGCTTCCTATTTATGAAAAGTAAAATATAATAAATTAAGTTATTTTTATTAGAAAAAATATATACTCAATATGTTAATAATCACTTTTTAACATCTGTAATTTTAAAAAATTACTTTTATATCCGGTAACTCATAAACAAATTATTATTGGCATAAAGGAGTTTTTTTAAAAAAGTTAAAAAATAATTCAAACAAAAAATATTATTTCAGCTATACAGTGTGGAAAAAAAGTATGGAATACCCTTAATAATTTGGTAGTCTTCAACTTCTTTATGAAAAACGCTCGAACACGTCAACTTAGTTTTTCACTTTTCTACATTTTGGCACAATTAGTTTGCTTTTTTTATTGACGTCTGTCAAAAATATGACGTCATCGACATTTTTTTTAATGATAGTATATAGCGTGCGATACATCATTTAAAAGACCTTGTTTTTGTCTGTATGCACCTAAATTTTTGTGTGATTCTGTATGTTCGTTTCAAAATGGCGGCCGTTCAATTATGAAAAAAATCTTAAATTGTCTCCCGCTAGAAAGCGGAATTTCTGGTTTATTAAAAAATGAATTTTCGAATACAACGCAATAACAGTAAAATCTCACTAATGTTCAACCTTACCAGTTGTCAAACTGACGTTAATTTTTGTTTCTGTTTGGTCTATCTAAGCTTACTATGACCAAAACTACTATTGCGGCGCCGTTGGGTTATTGAATTGCGTTTTTCACCATGGTTTAAAAAAAAAACAAGCTCAGGTCAAGAAACTTAATGTACGGACAGAAATTGACTGATAAAGCCTTAGTATGAAGATTGATTGTTTTTTTTTTCTGACAAAACAAAAAAAGTTTATTATAGTGGGAGATAATTTAAGATTATTTTCACAATTGAGCGGCCGCCATTTTGAATCGGTGCAACAGAATCGCACAAAAATTTAGGAACAAAGTGAGTGAAAGAGGAGCTTTCAAATGATGAATCACATGCCATATACTGTCATTTAAAAAAATTGCCAAAATGTGGAAAACTGAAAATCTAAATTGATGTGTTCAAGCGTGTGTTGAAAAAAGTATGGACTACCCTTAATAATTTGCTAGTTTTCAACCTTTATGGAAAACGCTCGAATACGTTGATTTAGTTTTTCAGTTTTCCACATTTTGGCAGAATCAATTTGTTTTTCTATTGTCATCTGTCAAAAATATGACGTCATCGACATTTTTTTTTCATATATATATATATATATATAAACATATATGCATATATATATATATATATATATATACATATATATATATATATATATATATATATATATATATATATATATATGTATATATATATATGTATATATATATATATATGTATATATATGTATATATTATATATATATATATATATATATATATATATATATATATGTATATATATATATATATATACAGGGTGTTCCTTAATGACATGCTAATATTTAAGGGGGTGATTCTTGGACCCATTTTAAGAAAAAATCTTCATATGAACTGATGTCCTAAACGTCTTAACTTTTGAGATACAGGGTGCTAAAGTTTTCAGAAAAAAAATTATTTTTTTTAATAACTGTGATACTACTGTAGATATCTTTATGAAATTTGGTACACGTGTTCTATGCATCAAGATGCATTTTCTAATGTACAACCAATTTTATTCTTTTTACCAGTGGCGTCCGTACGCGTTTTGCTTAGAATATTTTTGGAGAAAAAAATGGTACGCCACTGCTTTATCTTAAAATAAAAATTATTTTTGGAATTCTCATTCATTTCTGAGCAAATTCGATCTCTTGATTTTCTTTCGGCCGACGCATAGTTTTCGCTTAAAAAAATAAAAATCGTTTTACTTCAGGGTCAAATCGTTAAAAATCTGATAGGGTGACTGTTGTGTGGAAATCGCTTATTTATCGGGTGAAAGAAAATTATGACATCGAATGTGTTCATAAACGAAAAAGTTTTCTCGTCTGATGGTCCGTTCTTGATTAAATAATTGAGTTAAAATTGCTTCATAATATCTCAATACCAACTAATAATAATTTTTAAACCCATAAATCTAGTAGTCCTGGAATAAATTACGTTTTTACAAACGTCGATGTCAAATGACTTAAAGTAAGCTGTTGGTGTTCAAAACCATCTCAGTGTGTCATCTCTTTGGTTTTTAGTGTTTCATTGAAGTTATTGAAGTTATTTTCGCCGTTTTTTCGAATAATATCATTAAATATGGTAAATTATACGAATGCGGAAATGGCGGCAATGCATTACGCATATGTCCTCGCAGATGGTAATGCAACAGAAGCCAGACGCATTTATCAGAAAAGATATCCTAATCGTGCCTTGCCAGATAGCCGAACCTTTTCGAATATTCATCGCCGACTTAGCGAAACAGGTAGTTTCAATAAAGGTACTTCGGAAGGCAGACCTCGAACTGTCAGAACACCTGAAGTTGAGGAAGCGGTGCTGCAAGAAATCGACGAACATCCTGAGACGAGTACGAGGAAGATCGCTAGAGCTTTGAATATTTGTCACCAAATTGTTTGTCGTATTTTAGTTGACTTTTTGTTATATCCATATCATATTCTAAGAGTACAGGCATTACTCCCCAGGGATTTCCCACAGCGTGTGAACTTCTCTCAGTGGTATCTTCAGAGTATTACATTAAATCCGCAGTTTGAGTCACAAATTTTGTTCACAGACGAAGCAACTTTTTCTAGGAATGCTATTCAAAATTTCCATAACAATCATGTGTGGGCGGAAGAAAACCCGCATGCCATAACCGAAACCCATTTTCAAGAACAATTTTCGCTTAATGTTTGGGCACGAATTATTAGTAATCATCTCATAGGCCCATTTTTCCTACCAGGACGTCTTGATGGGCGGTCTTATTTGCATTTTCTCGAAGAAGAACTACCTGGGTTGCTTGAAGATGTACCAGTTGCGTTAAGGCATCGCATATGGTACATGCACGATGGAGCACCGGCTCATTTCAGCGTAATTGTCCGAAATCATTTAGATACAGTTTATCCTGATCGTTGGATAGGTCGCGGAGGACCTCAGCAATGGCCAGCAAGATCCCCCGATCTCAATAGTTTGGATTTCTTTTTATGGGGGCACCTTAAAACTCTAGTGTACAAAACTCCCGTTAACACTGTAGAAGATTTAAGAGAGCGAATAGTTGCCTCGTGTGAAACTATACGGAATACGCCGGGAATATTTGAATGAGTGCGCAATTCCATGCGTAGACGGGCGGAAGCATGCATATTAAGTGAAGGTGGCCTCTTCCAACAATTTTTATAATTAATGTTAGTATTGTTAATAATTAATAAAATTAAGCCGTTTCTGTAAACTTTGTTTTCTGCAAGCTGAAATCCCCGCTGTAATTTATTGGCACATGACAGTTTTTTAAAAATTGTTTCCTAAAGTAATCAATCCTAAAGTAAAGTAAATCAATTACTTATTTCTAAATTAATTAATATTTATTATTAAATGAACTGAATAGCACGAAAAAAGAAAAAAAACGCTTTCCACACAACAGTCACCACATCAGATTTTTAACGATTTGACCCTGAAGTAAAACGATTTTTATTTTTTTAAGCGAAAACTATGCGTCGGCCGAAAGAAAATCAAGAGATCGACTTTGCTCAGAAATGAATGAGAATTCCAAAAATAATTTTTATTTTAAGATAAAGCAGAGGCGTACCATTTTTTTCTCCAAAAATATTCTAAGCAAAACGCGTACGGACGCCACTGGTAAAAATAATAAAATTGCTTGTACATTAGAAAATGCATCTTGATGCATAGAACACGTGTACCAAATTTCATAAAGATATCTACAGTAGTATCACAGTTATTAAAAAAAATAATTTTTCTGAAAACTTTAGCACCCTGTATCTCAAAAGTTAAGACGTTTAGGACATAAGTTCATATGAAGATTTTTTCTTAAAATGGGTCCAAGAATCACCCCCTTAAATATTAGCATGTCATTAAGGAACATCCTGTATATATATTTATATATATATATATATATATATATATATATATATATATATATATATATATATATATATATATATATATATATATATATATATATATATATATATATATATATATATATATATATATATATATATATATATATATATATATATATATATATATATATATATATATATATATATATATATATATATATATATATATATATATATATATATATATATATATATATATATATATATATATATATATATATATATATATATATATATATATATATATATATATATATATATATATATATATATATATATATATATATATATATATATATATATATATATATATATATATATATATATATATATATATATATATATATATATATATATATATATATATATATATATATATATATATATATATTTATATATATATATATATATATATATATATATATTATATATATATATATATATATATATATATATATATATATATATTTATATTTATATATATATATTTATATTTTTATATTTATATATATATATATATATATATATATATATATATATATATATATATATATATATATATTCATATATAACAACACAGGTCTGAATATAGATGGAGAACACTTGAACCATCTAAGATTCGCTGATGACATTATCCTGATAGCGAGTAACCCTGGAGAACTGCAACAACAGATTAATGAATTAAATACAGCGAGCAACGAAGTAGGCCTTAAGATAAATCTGAGTAAGACCAAGATCATGTACATCGAACTAATGGACGCACAAGAAATAATAATTAATGAAACTGCCCTGGAAATAGTAGAGGAATACATATACCTGGGTCAACTAATACACATATCGGGATCTCTACTTCCAGAAATAAATAGAAGGATAAAATTAGCATGGAGAACATTCGGACAGAACTCAATCATCTTCAAGTCCAGAATGCCACTCCGTTTGAAGAAGAAAGCATTTGATCAGTGTATACTACCAGTACTAACATACGGTTGTGAAACCTGGACCCTAAAAACTGATATAACTAGGAAGCTCCAGGTGGCACAGAGGTCTATGGAACGATGCATGCTTGGAATAACAAGAAGAGATAGAAAAAGGGTTGAATGGATCAGACAGAAAACCCAGGTGATAGATGTCATTAACAGAATCAGATCTCTGAAGTGGCAATGGGCAGGACACCTCGCTAGAAGGACAGACGATAGATGGACCACAAAGGTAACACAATGGTATCCCCGAGGCGTGAAAAGACCAAGAAGACGCCCCAACTTAAGATGGGACTATGATATAAAGAAACTCGCAGGATCAACTTGGGCTCGCACAGCCAACAACAGACAACAATGGGCCCAAATGAAAATGGAATATGTAAATATGTAAGGGAGGCTACACCATAATTGGAAATGGTTGAATAAGCTGCATATGATGATGATGATATATATATATATATATATATATATATATATATATATATACATATATATATATACATATACACTATTGCAGTGCTATTAACACCTGGGCGATACCATCACTAAGCTACACTGCTGGAGTTCTCAGGTGGTCCCGAACTGATCTTCAACGACTGGATCGGCAGGTGCGTGCTCTGCTGACTAAAAGAGGAATGCTACATCCGAACTCGGCCATAGAAAGATTATACTTACCCAGAAAGGGTAACCTCAGAAAATTCTTCCTAAAACAAAACTTACCGTTTCACCGAAGAATTGTAGCTTGGGACAGGGGATACACAGTGCTGAATCTAGCAGATTCTGAGGAACCTGAAATGCAAGAAAACGAGTTAGAAAATCTGAGAACGGGGTGGCGAGGCAAGGCTGTGCATGGAAGATTCCACCCAAGCATGCACCAACCGGAAGTGCACATAACCAAGTCAAACACTTACCTGACCGCAGGGAGTCCTGCTGGCAATCCAGGAACTGTCCTAAGTCCATTATGAAGCAGCAGTTGGAAAACACAAAGTGCAGAGTATGCAGGGCGGCCGAAGAGACTGTATAGCATCTAGCTGGAGGCTGCACACCGCTCGCCTCCACTAGATATCTGGAGAGACATAACAATATGGGGAAGGTCGTTCACCAGCTACTTGGACTCAAATGGGGAGTCATACCGGATTTCACAGCATACCATATATATATATACGCCACAAGCTGTGATTGAGAACGACATGGCTAAGATCTATTGGGACGTTCCCATTGTCACGGACAGGGCAATAGAGCATAACCGACCAGATGTGGTATTGTGGAATAGAGAAGAAAAAACCGCAGTGATTATTGACTTTGCAATTCCCCTGGACCACAACATGTCGCAACCAGGGAAATGAAAGCCATGTGGAACCTGGATAATGTTAAAATTATGCCTTTTATTATCATCACGAATGGGCTCGTGCACGTCGACACGATCCGATACCTGAGGGAGCTTGGCTAAGGCCCGGATGCTTGTTGAAACACCACTTCCAGGGTGAAAAAAAAAAAATATATATATATATATATATATATATATATATATATATATATATATATATATATATATATATATATATATATATATATATATATATATATATATATATATATATATATATATATATATATATATATATATATATATATATATATATATATATATATATATATATATATATATATATATATATATATATATATATATATATATATATATATATATATATATATATATATATATGATATATATATATATATATATATATATATATATATATATATATATATATATTTATAAGAACAAGAAAGTAAATTACGTCCGTAGATAAATTAGTAGGAAGTTTAACGGCCATCCGGACAAATAATTCTTCCTTTGATAAGCTAATTCAGGAATAGCCTGCGCGCTCGGGTTTTTAACTTATACATCTATACACTTCTACTTATTGCTACTAGAGGTTCAAATAACAAGCCGCACACAAATACTCTTAGATGACAGCTCTTTACTTTTTGGGTTAATTTCTTACTGCCTTGAATTTTCATCGTATATATTCAAACTGCCATTGAATGTTTTCCATCATCTCTACCATATGCAGTGTTGCCAGAAGTAGGGATTTCTCCCTACGAGTAGGGATAATCGTGCCCTGTAGGGACGTAGAATGGATTTTGAAAAACTAAGAAAATGTAGGGAAATTAATACTTAACGGGTATTTTAGAGGGTTTCAGTAAAAAAAAAAAACACTCAGCAGCGGTTCAGATAAAAATAAAGAGCATGCCGCGGTAAACTTTACCCGCACTTATCATCACGTATTTTGCATGTTTTTCAGCTTGTTTTAAGGCGGCTCCTTTATGTTTCGTGGAACCTGGCGGTATATCGAGGTGTTTTGTTATTTTATATTTTTATTGAGCAAAAGCTAATAAGTGAGCAAAGACAGTACACAGGTATTTGTGGTCATTTACCTGTTTTATAAGGATAAACTGTTGAGCGAACTTTTTAATTAAATCTCAACGTATAAACTAAAAACTTAACAAACTTAAAGTATTTTGAAGTGCTTACTGAACACTCAAAGTGACAGTGCGTAGTGCTTTCGTTAAACGTTTCGACTTAAGATCGAAATGTGGAATATTTTAGTGGTGTAAGGACTTGGAAAAGCCTACACACGGCAAAAGCCATAATAAACTAGGACTTTATAAGTAAATAAATCACTAGGATTTTTGTAACTAAGACTTAGGCTAAGAAATAGGTATCCACCCGGTAGCGTTTACCCCGACTGACTCCCGTTGCTCCTAATTTGTTTGTCCAGCAGGTCTGGAATTGTCAACAACGCCCCTGGACACTACAAAAGACACGATGACACTTATAAAAATTATTTACATCAAACTTTTGCCGGAGCTACCTACATGGAGGACCTCTCCATGGAGGTACCCCGTGGAAGAGAATACCCAAATGACTCTTCAATAATAAACCATAAACTTAATTCTAATCTACAATATATTAATTACGATAAAAATCTTACAACAGAATCTAACATGTTGCTCGATAATACTAACCGTAAGCGCGACACTTTGCACACACTATTTAACGACAGTTCGTTAAAATTGTGAAAACCCTTAAGAGATCTTAAATCTCCAGAATCCCTCTTTGATATGAATTTTTCCTCTCCTAGACATAGTCAGGATAGGGAACCCGAAGTCGACCTTAGCTCCATTTGCGATGGCGACTTGGACTTCGACTTGGACCGCAGGTCCGGACTTAGTAAAATTAATTCAAATAAAGTTCTACAGGACAACCCGGAAGTAGATTGTATTTACATACAAACAACGACATGGAACACAGAGTCCCCGCAGGGGACAGTTCAAAAAAGACTGTGTCCAAGACTAAAGTAAATAAATTATCAAATACAAACTACCCCTTGCGAGAACATGGCGTCCTTAGTGGGGAAATCCCTCTCAAGGACCGGCCGTGTTCAACGCTAAAACAAAAAAGTTTTGTAATACGATCTACCCCTTAGTAGAACAATAGAGAAATAAACATTTTTTAGTGCACTATCCATATCAGTTATTGCTTTACATACAACGTTATTGATAATATTAGTTCATTTAGTTTTTTTTAATTTTATATTTTTTTGCCAGGTTGGAATCCCCAAAAATTGATTTTATAGATTCAATAACATTAGCGAAAGAATTAAAACTTAAATTTTGCTCTACAGCAATCAAACTTAGTTTAATTTCGGCTTCTATTTGCTCGGAACTACAAACAGGCTTTATAAAACTCTGCAAAGTCACTGTAGAATAGGAACTTCTTACAGATTCTGCATGAGCATTAGTTTTTGAATGTTTTTTTAGTTCACTTTTCCCTGCTATAAGAATTTTATTTCAAGAAATACACCGCACCTTATATATGTCATTTTCTACAGGACATATCCATCCAGATCTGGAGCCGACAACCAACTTTCGGAAAATGCTTGTTTTCTCCACAAACCCTTTTTAGAGCCAGAAGATGTAGATGCAGTCGGATTTTCATATGATTCCGACTTTCTAGATTGTTTTGAAACGGGTTCACTACTGTTACTGCTGTCACTATCGTCACTCATTGTGGTAGAATGGATTTTTAAAAACTAAGAAAATGTAGGACAATTAACACACACAAACACGGGTATTTTAGAGTGTTTCAGTAAAAAAAAATAAAAATTCAGCAGCGGTTCAGATAAAAATAAAGAGCATGCCGCGGTAAACTTTACCAGCACTTATCATCACGTATTTTGCATGCTTTTCAGTTTGTTTTAAGGCGGCTCCTTTATGTTTCGTGGAACCTGGCGGTACATCGAGGTGTTCGACAATGCTGACAATTTTGTATCTTTTTGATGCCGCTGAATAAATCAACATTGCGGCTCTGCCGAAATAGGTCTTTTTTGTCAGAGACATTTGTTGATTATTGTATGAATTTTTTGTCGGAAAATAAATTGAAGCTTTAGCGGTATATTTTATTTATACCATTTTTAATCTGGTGCCTTACTCTTAAAAGCAATCCTTCGTCGAGTCGGTAGTCAATCAATTTTTTTACTGTGTTCTTTCTCATGGAATATAATATAACGCCTTTAAGGTGGTTATGGCAAATTTGTTTATTTTATAATAGAATAGATTATATAATTGTGTTTTGAAAAGAAGGGTAGGTAAGTAGACACAATCCTATAGCTTTTCAAATTTAAAGTTCATAAGTATGATTTATTATAGTGATCTTGAGCGTACCACAATGAGTGACGATAGTGACAGCAGTAACAACAGTGAACCCATTTCAAAACAATCTAGAAAGTCGGAATCGTATGAAAATCCGACTGCATCTACATCTTCTGGCTCTAAAAAGGATTTGTGGAGAAAACAAGCATTTTCCGAAAGTTGGTTGTCGGCTCCAGATCTCGATGGATATGTCCTGTAGCAAATGACAAATATAAGGTGCGGTGTATTTCTTGAAATAAAATTCTTATAGCAGGGAAAAGTGAATTAAAAAAACATTCAAAAACTAATGCTCATGCAGAATCTGTAAGACGTTCCTATTCTACAGTGACTTTGCAGAATTTTATAAAGCCTGTTTGTAGTTCCGAGCAAATAGATGCCGAAATTAAACTAAGTTTGATTGCTGTAGAGCAAAATTTAAGTTTTAATTCTTTCGCTAATGTTATTGAATCTATAAAATCAATTTTTGGGGATTCCAACCTGGCAAAAAAATATAAAATTAAAAAGAACTAAATGTACTAATATTATCAATAACGTTGTATGTAAAGCAATAACAACTGATATGGATAGTGCACTAAAAAATGTTTATTTCTCTATTGTTCTACTAAGAGGTAGATCGTATTACAAACATTTTTTGTTTTAGCGTTGAACACGGCCGGTCCTTGAGGGATTTTCCCACTAAGGACGCCATCTTCTCGCAAGGGGTAGTTTGTATTTGATAATTTATTTACTTTAGTCTTGGACACAGTCTTTTTTGAACTGTCCCCTCCGGGGACTCTGTGTTCCATGTCGTTGTTTGTATGTAAATACAATCTACTTCCGGGTTGTCCTGTAGAACTTTTTATTTGAATTAATTTTACTAAGTCCGGACCTATGGTTCAAGTCGAAGTCCAAGTCGCCATTGCAAATGGAGCTAAGGTCGACTTCGGGTTCCCTATCCTGACTCTCTCTAGGAGAGGAAAAATTCATATCAAAGAGTTATTCTGGAGATTTAAGATCTCTTAAGGGTTTTCTCAATTCTAACGAACTGTCGTTAAATACTGTGTGCAAAGTGTCGCGCTTACGTTTAGTATTATCGAGCAACATGTTAGATTCTGTTGTAAGATTTTTATCGTAATTAATATATTGTAGATTAGAATTAAGTTTATGGTTTATTATTGAAGAGTCATTTGGGTATTCTCTTCCACGGGGTACCTCCATGGAGAGGTCCTCCATGTAGGTAGCTCCGGCAAAAGTTTGATGTAAATAATTTTTATAAGTGTCATCGTGTCTTTTGTAGTGTCCAGGGGCGTTGTGAGACAAGCTTGACAAGCTTGTCAGGCACCCACCACTCACCCGAGGAACATTGAGATGGTCGTTCCCCTCGCCAGAAGATAGAGTGAGCTGTTGCTCAAAGAGGGGGACGATATTGCTGGGCATGGTGAAAACTGATCTACCTCTCTTGGGAACCACCTCAGAAGTTGATGTGGCCATCGGTAGTCAATGAAAAAATTTTATATAAAAAATTCCAGACCTGCTGGACAAACAAATTAGGAGCAACGGGAGTCAGTCGGGGTAAAGTCACTTAAAACTAAGAAACGCTACCGGGTGGATACCTATTTCTTAACCTAAGTCTTAGTTACAAAAATCCTAGTGATTTATTTACTTATAAAGTCCTAGTTTATTATGGCTTTTGCCGTGTGTAGGCTTTTCCAAGTCCTTACACCACTAAAATATTGCACCTTTCGATCTTAAGTCGAAACGTTTAAAGAAAGCACTACGCACTGTCACTTTGAGTGTTCAGTAAGCACTTTAAAATACTTTAAGTTTGATAAGTTTCTAGTTTATACGTTGAGATTTATTTAAAAAGTTCGCTCAACAGTTTATCCTTATAAAACAGGTAAATGACCACAAATACCTGTGTACTTTCTTTGCTCAATAAAAATATAAAATAGCAAATCGCTCGTATTTGTTAATATTTGACAAAATCGAAAACACTGTGACTGCAACAGTAAAGTCTTTACACTAACAACTTTAAAATCAATTTACAATATTTACTTCTAGTCTAAATCGAACTAACTAAATGAATATCTTTTTATTTATTTAATGTAAAACATATGTATTTATTTAATCAACAAGAAAATAATTAAAAAAGTTCAAAATATGTGTATTTTGTAATGGCAAAACTCAGAAAAATACTTAACTGAAAAATTTGCAATAATTAAACTAAAAAAGATATTCCGATTCAAGCTTGCCAATTTTTTGATATTAGACGAGTAAGTGTTTTTTTGTCAATTTTAGCAAAATATTGAACAGTTTTTGATAGTTTTTATATATACAAAATTCGCAAAAATATAAATATCGAATCAAAAATCAATTTCAAATAAAAATGCACGGTTTTCTAAGTGTCCCTTAGAATAAACAATCCTCTTCACTCAGGAGAGATTGAGAACTTCGGGGACTGACGTGCTAAGTACTCTGGAGGGATCGTTAAAAATTTTGAAAGAACGGATTCACCAAGCGTACTAATACTAGAATCCTATTCTAACTTATTACAAGATCAAGTATAATATTTACAAATTTGTTTAAATAATTATGTTTATAAATAGCGCAAAATCAGAGAATAATATTTTTTTATGTCAAAATCAGTTTAAAAAATGTGATTCGCCCAACTAAGGGTAGATCACAAAAATACAAGTCAAAATCAAATATATGTCGCAAGATAATTATTACAAAAATATGCAGTCAAATTTGGTAATAAAAAAAATCACAAGTTTTTTAATGACAGTTTAGTAAGGTGAGCAAATTGTTAAAATGTTAAAGTTATAATTTATAAAAATATAAATTAGCAGTTATTAAAAATAAGCAAAAAAGTTGAGCTATTTGTACGTTTCAAAAGTTTTACAGTTAATGATAAAATTTACGCCAGAAGCACAACAAATAAACACTAATGAGCACAAGTTGAATTAAGCTTTTGGTAACTTAGATTGGAAACTTGATCTGGAGAACTTAACTGAGCTTGATGAACGCTTACTAAGAGGAGACCAGAGCCTTAGCTTACCTATATCTTACTCACGCAATTTCGACCGCCAGTTCTTCTTGTTCTTTCAGATGCCTCCTACTAGGACATAAATCAAGAGAACCTGATTTAATTCCCGGGGACGATCTTCACGATCTAAGCTCTACTCGGAACCAATGTGCAAGGGAACCTTTCGGTACAGAGACCCGGCGAAATTGAAAGGTGGGAACAATAGTGCAAGGTTCCTCTAGTTGTCTTCGGTTGTATCACTAATAGGGAGATAAGAAACGCACAATTAACACTGCAACCGGGGCTTAGGAGGACTTATGAAATCACTTGTCACTAACGAGTTCAAATCACGAAATGCTAAAGAATTTTTTTTTTTTTTTTTTTTGGTGTCGATGGGGAATGATTTTACGCACGACTCCATCCCGGTTGGCATGGAGACAGTGTGGGACTCGCATTACTGCCAGGTTGTTACACCTGACAGATTGCCATACCAACTAAACCCCACCGGGCCCCCATCAGATGGACCGTCATTGGGCAAGCCCAAGGGTCCTTCGATGGGGTTGATGCCGTCCTTCCGGGGATGACCCTCTAAAAGACATGGACCTCTAGGGGAGTGTGTTGCCTCTTTGGCAGGGTGTTTTTGTGCCGCCTCTCGTTACTGGTATATCTGAAAAAGAAAATATCATTAGTGATGTAGTCTTCTTACCTGTTGATGTTACTCTTGTTGTTCCGTCCTCCCGTCTGTCCGGTTGCCACTGCCAGCGCCTCACTGGTCCTTGGCCCAGTTTGCCGATGCCAGGTTCCTCCGCCCATCCGTGTGTTGGTCTTCTTAGTGTGTCCTCTTCTGGGCCCTCAGTGTCACTGCTGTTCCGTGTCCTTGCAGTGGGGAACTGAGGAGGGGTGTTCTTTTACCTCAGGTTCAACTGCAGCTCACGCCGGAGCCAGTTGAGGTACCTGGTATCCTCTTCTTTTACCTCAGGTTCAGCTGCAGCTTACGCCGGAGCCAGCTGAGGTACCTGGGAGTCCTCTTCTTGGAGCTTCTGTTGGCCACATGAGTTGCTTAAGAATTTTTGCAATTAAGATCTAGCTTCTGAGGAGCACGGAGCCTCAGAAGTTTTGATTTAATTGCATCCATCTACAAGCAATTTTAACGTAGAAGTCCGTGTCTTGGTCTTCTGTGTCTTGTCCTATTGTTGTGGTTTGGAGCTAGTGGATCATAGTTCACCAGGTCTCGTAGATTTTCGTTATGATGGTTTTCGGCTGCTCTGAAAGCTCGGGTAGCCTTTTGTTGCATGAAATCTTCAATTTGTGTCCAATGAAGATCTCTCTGCAAGTCCTCGTTCCTGATGAACCACGGGGCATCTGCCGCCATCCTTATCAGTTTATTTTCTGTCCTCTTGATCTTCAAAAGATTTGTTTTTGACGCATAGTCATAAGCTGTGGAGCCGTATGTTAGTTGGCTCCTTGCTACTGTTTTGATAAGTAGAAGCTTTGTCCTGATTGTCATTTCGCTCTTTCGGCAGAGCAATGGATATAAGAATCAAGTTTCTGTCCGTTTTTATATGTTTTCGGCGTCGACGTCACGTTTACACCTTTTTGACAGCTCTAGACCAATCGTGGTCATTCTAGGCGGAGTTCCGTGAACGAAACTGTCGACATTTTTGGTCAGTTTCTGGCAACTATTTTTATGGATAACATCTCCCGGGAAATTTTGAAGGCCCGTGGGAACGTTGTTTTTTGATTAATTTGGCTAATTTTGATTTTTCCCAGTAATAGCATTGCTTTATGCGTATTCTGGCCAAGTTTCATAATTTTCCAATTACTTTTAATTTTTTCAACTAAGAAATTCATACGTATCTGAAAGTTTGTAAAACGATGTCTTTTTATTTTATATTGATGCCAGTAAAAAATTAGATTTTTCCTATGTGTCGTTCTTGAGATCTGAGAATGACCTGGTGCTTTCGTTCCGAGGTCTGTTTTTTCCTTTCCTGTTAATTTTTTCGTAATAAGTTTTATTATATGAAATGCTTTTTTTAATTAGGGCTTTCATCCTGTGAAGATCCCATTTGGATATTTGAATATTTGATTTTTTGTTTTTGTAAAAAAAATATTTTGCTAAAAAGTCCAAAAATTGAAATTTTTTCTTCCACAAATTTTTGCTATTAATTTGGAATTTTGATATGTGGTAGTTTAGGTCATTCTGAACGTTTTCTGTCTAGTGACTTTTTTTGCTGGATGGTCGCGTTCAAAAGTTATGGACATGGCGTCCTTTTTTAGGTGTGGCGTTCACGACGCTTTCCCTTTTCCTTTCATAAGTCGGTCATTTCTTATTATAACTTCTTGAAATTTATGTGCAAGGTAGCCCTAAGGGGTTTCTTTCAGATAGTCCTTACGGCTCTTGAATGTCTTTTATAGAAAAATTTTTATAAGGGTTGAAAATTGAAATTCTGAAAAATAACGTACTTGTAAATTCAAATCATTAAATTTTAAAGTGGATTTTCTCAGTTGTATGTTAACGGATTTTGATGATTCTTTTACTAAAATGTTTGCATTAATAGTGGCTTTTTGAAAATGTTTTGAAAAAATATTTAGATTTAGGTTTTTGAAAATATAAATCAGTTTTATTTTCAATGGAATTAATTAAGATAATGAGAAGATTTTGAAGTGTAGGCGTGAGGCGCATAAAAAACTAATCATTTCTACAAAGTTTCATTAAGTTATCTTAATGAGAAGTATTTTAAATTAATTATCTAAACTCGGCGTGGTCGTTACTGATTGGTCCGAAGGTACGAGTTCTGTAACTTCATTGGTTGAATTTTTTTCATCGAACTTTCGAGATTAGACGTGGTAATTCGATTTGCTTCATGCTCTAGAAGATGCTTTTTAGGCCGGTTTTCCATTGTCTGTTATACGTAAAGCATAGGGATACTTATTCTTTCATTTTGGCCTTGTTTTATGGGTATTTATTATTTTAATCATTGGAAAAATGTAATATTATGACACTATATTAGTAGATGAAAGCACCGACGTAAGTAATGACAAAAATTTGTGCATTTTGGTTAAATATTTCAAAAACCAACCTGTTCATTTATTAGATATTATTAAGATTTCAGAATCGGCTACCTTAACAACTCTTTATGAGGCTTTTTGATTTGCTTAAAAACTCATAATTTCAACATCAAAAATATAGTTGGATATTGTAGTGATAACGCAAACGTTATGATGGGGAAAAATGCTCTTTTATGACTTTTTTATTGCAGGACAACCCACAGGTTTTTATCATTGTCTGTATTTGTCATTCATCTCATTTAATAGCTAGTCATGCTGCGGATGAACTACCAAAAAAAATAGAAGCTCTAATGCATAATTTATATAGTTATTTCTCTAGAAGTCCTAAAAGACAAGTCGTTTCAGAAGGCATCCAAGAAGTAATGAAGAAAAGCAAACATAAATTAATTAATTCCAGTAGAACCGGATGGCTAGCTTGACTTAATAGTGTCAAAAGAATTTGAGAGCAATGGTCGATTTTACTTATATATATATATATATATATATATATATATATATATATATATATATATATATATATATATATATATATATATGCCTGTGCTACGAAGTGAGGACGTTCCACTTATCTATCAGTCTGAGGACCAGTAGAAATAACCAAGATATTACATTTTTATCAATAAAAATCGTTTTTAGTATATTTTTGTAATACTGAATCAACAAGTATACTCAAAAATTATTTTAAAATTAAGAAAAACATTTTTGAATAGTATATTTAAACAAAGTGAGGATTTTCAGAACAGCATACAAGGTGGGGGTCAATATATAACTTTATTAAATAAAACGTAATCTGAGAACCATATCCGTCATATATAAATATCTAACTGGCGAATAGAGGACCGTGCTGCGTTGTCAGATTTTAAAAATGACACATTAAACAAAATTTAAAATATCAAGTTAAAATATTTTATTCAATTTATTTAAATTTTGCAGAAAATTAAATGTGATATAGGGATGAACTGACATGAATTCAACATGACGGTCTAAAAAAATCGAAATTTAAATCTACTTAGATTATTTTACGCTATATCCGAAAACCAAGTATGCCACATACGTAGGCGTCGGTAAAATATCCTAAAAATGTACGAATCTAATAAGGTGCACCCAAATGGCGCTTAATAGAAGTGTTTAAAAAGGCCAATATATGTCTATGTGTTAGTAAATGACTATGTGCGGAGCCACACTTCACTATTATCAATAAGAAGAAGGATATATAATGAGGGAAAGATAATTTGTCGATTTTTAGTTCCCTCCTAAAAGGGAAGTATTGTAATCGTAAAAAATCGCCCTCTTAGATTTTTGCACATCTTTACGTTTCTGGATCCCTAGTACCTGAGAAAATTTTCTCCATTTCCGTCGGTCTATCCGTACGCGGCATAGTTCAAAAAATACTTACCCGATTGTTTTCAAATTTTGGCCAAAAATCAAAGATTATCAGTGGCAAAAGGTGAAATGGTAACATTTTGGTAAAAATCAAATAAAGCGAAACAATTAATCTCAAGTTTTCACAGAAACGAAGCTGTGTCTGTCTGTTTGTCCCTCTGTTAATTTACAGGATAGCTAAAAAATTTTTTACCCGATTGAATTCAAATGTCAATTTCAATGACCTTGTAATATTTTGGTAAAAATCCAATACGGCGGAAAAAGTGGTGGCCTAGTGAAATTTATTGCTAAAAAACTAATTAACCAATTTATCTAAAATTTTGTGTTACAGAAATGACCCTGTAACATTTTGGTACAAATCCAAGATAGCAAAAAAATGGCGGCCTAATGAATTTCTTAAAAAATCATCCTGAAAAACTACTTTTCCTTTTATTTTCTAATTTTGTGCAAGCATTAAGTGGGATATAGCGATAAACTGGTAAAATTGTAGTACAAATTAAAAATGGCCACAAAATAAAATGTCTAAAAATTTTTGCAGAAAAATTAAATGTGACATAGGGACTCGTACAAGTTCAATATGACGGTCAAAAAAAAATGAAAATACAACTACTTATTCAATTTATTTTAAACTATATTTAAAAATTAAAGTTGGCATAGGTAGAAATTGGTAAAATATTTGTACGAATCCAATATGGTGGAATATAATGGCTCTCAATAATAATGCCTGAAAAGACAGGAGATATGTGTTACTAGATTACCATGTATTGATATAAATTGAGTTACTTTACTACTGCGAATGAAAGGAAAATAATACAAAATCGCATACGGGATAACAATTTAAAAAGCTGCATTGGGCTATATCTTAACTACTATATCTAACTCCAACTACAAAATCTAAATTTCTTTTATATATTTTTAGTTTAAAGCATCCTAAAATGATTTTTATAATAATGTAATATGTACAGTAAAAATTAAGTTATTTAGGTTTTACATAATAATAACACGAGTGCATGAAAAATTACTGATAATTAGGAAATATACTTTGTATTCTTTGTTTTTCGAAAGTTAAAAGAGTCCGACTCCGAAGAAGGAGGGCGGAGTCGGGCTCTTCTTTCGAAAAACACAGAAAATAATCGAATATGGTTTTTTTTCGAGAAACAAAGCTCATTTCAAATTGCCTCGTTAGGCAAGAATGAACCCCCCTCTGAAGATGTTTTTTTTGTGTTTGTATTTTGTAGTGTTAATTGTGCGTTTAATGCCACGCAAGAAATTTTCTAAATCAACTTTCCTCGAAGAAGGTCGAATTAAAGTACCTTTGTTTGAAACAAAATTTTTATAGCTTGAAATTATAGATTGAAAGAATTCACTCAAGAAAAAAACGGGACGCCCTGAAGTGGAGTTGCTATTTTTTAAGTCAGGATACGACTCAGCGTAGTATCAAACTTACCAAAATACCTAATTTTGTAATCTTTATGTTTCGAAAATTTTACACAGAGATCATTATGTGAAAACTAGCTGGCGGCTTATTAAAATATAAAACACAATACTTTATAGATTGATTTCAAATTTTGAGCAAGAATTAATTGTGGTATAGAGATGAGCTTGTAAAATGTTGGTACGAATTCAAGATGACAGAACAAAATGGCGGTCAACTAGGTTGAAATATTTTCAAGTTTTATCCTCCCTAGATGTTAAGAATTGTGTTGGTCTGTCTGTTGTAGTGTCTGTCATTTTGGGGCATTGTTAGAAAAATACTTATCCTTTGTATTAAAATTTAAGTAATAATTTAGTATTTAAAGGTCATATCAGAATGACCTAGTAACATTTTGATAAAAATTCAATTTGGCGTAACAAAATGGCGGCCTAATAAAATGTTAAAAAAATAATTACTAAAAAACCAACTACCCAACTTATTTTGCACCAACATCTAGTGTTAGGTAGGAATAAATTCATAAGATTTTGGTACGAATCGGAGATAGTATGTAAAACAACTTATTGAATATATTATTATAAACTGCTGGCCATAAATAGTGGGACAAGCAAATTTGTAGGTTAAATGCAGAGTTGAATATTTTTAAAACGAATGAAGATATTAAGATAAGGTTTTTAACCACCTCCTGTAAAAATTATGGCGTATTAACGGTTTTAAGCATATAACCTACCTATGCTAAAAAGTTATCTATACAGGGCCATAAACAAAAATTTTTTAATTGCTTGATCAGCCTAGTCCTTGATAAAATTGTAAAAAACAATTTGAAAAGTTATTTCTAATCTTTAGTAATTTTCGAGCAAAATTTTTTTATTGTTAAATTTTTTTTTGTCACATATTAAGTTATAACTTTTTTAGGCGTTTGATGTAAAGTTTTCTTGCTACAAATCCAATAATCCTTAATTTTTTTTGTAATCTACAGCGTGGAAAAAATTATTGTAAGATTATTAAGGGCTTGGTCATCCTAAAATTGATACGTATATATTTCAACAGACTGTAGAATAAAAATCAATTTAAGTTTAAAAATTTTCATTTAGATGTTTAGGAGTACTAAAACCACGGTTGATAAACTTCATCAAGTGTTTTACTTTGCAATACATACATGTTACTTTAAAGTATAAAGTGTCCCATATTCTATTCGAAAGAGTGCGCGTCTCGGATGAGATACTGTGTGACCAGTAAAGTCTGCATGTATTGATTTTTTTTTAATATTTAGTTGACCTTTATAAAACATAAATTAGAAAATAAGTGTTCGCTTGGGAATGTATGCAAAATTACAAATAAAATTAGTCACGTCATTTGTTTTGCTTGTTAAATTTGACATTGCTTTCAAAAATTGGCAGAAATTTATATTTCTTTCCAAAATTTTGAAAAATGGAATATTAATTTTATGCATATTTGTTATTGTTTCTGCTCTTTCGATTGAATTCAATTTTTTCAATTTTTTATAACTTGCTACTTCAGTTAGATAACAGAATATGTTCTAGCCTAATTCAAAATATCACAGTGTTTTGTCAGTAAAAACGCTGAACGATAAATTTGTTCAAATGTTACCATAGCTTAGGCTTTATTTGGTTATTTCAATAATTTAAAAAATGTTTTTATCGAGAAAATGACGACTAAAATATAAAAGTAATTAATAAAATCTATGTAGGCCATACATTTTTCATATATAGATAGTTTAGTTTAGATTTGCTTAGGTGAAAAAGGTAACAGTGAAAAAAAAATGACATGATCCGTTGGTATCGAAATAAAAAAAGCAAAGTCTGTTTTGCAATTTTTTTAAAAAAATCAGATTTGACAGGCAACATAAATCGCATGATTAACTTTTTTACTTCAAAATTAAAAAAAGTTATTTATTAAAAAAAGCCGATTTAATGCGGACTTTGCTGGTCAAACAGTATGTTATCCGAGACTTTATGCAATCTATAGAATATAATTTTTGGCACTATGCACAAAAAAAAATGCGCCAAGAACTTTTTTCAAAAACATATACAGGAAAAAATTTCTCTAAAGAAAAATGAAATATTAATGTTGAAAGAAGAGTTTCCAAAACTTTACGAAAACAAATCATGGGAAAAAATAAAACATTTTATTCAAAAGGGCGAAATAATTTATAAATTATCTGTGTTTCTTCCAATTATTATTACGTTTTTAATCGTGTCTTCTTTAGTGATCCTCTTTAAACTTGGTAAATCATTAGTAACGTGCACATATTGTAGGGAAAAAGGCAGCATACTCTAGCAATATTTGTAATATTAGTGGAAATTTAAAAATTAAATAATACTTATCAATATTTACTACTTCCAAATCTGTATTACCTATCTACAATCCAAAATTATTTTAAAGTAATTGCATTTCCACGAATCCAAAATCCAAAATAGTCCAACCTTGCTTTTAAATGCAGTGCATATGCCCATGTAGGTGCCCTGGATGTGAGAAATAATACGAATAACTTTTTTATTTCTTACTCTAGGCGCAAGAGAAAGTTTTGCTTATCTGAAAAATAAGATTCATTTAAAAAAGAATGTCATTTTATATACAGGGTAAGAAATAAGTACAAAAATAGAAGTTGTAAAAATAAAAAAAATTAAATAAGGCATTTTTTACATATTAATCATTAATTTTTCCAAAAACTATGCCTTTTATCAAAAAACTCCTAAAAGCTTTTTGTAAGATCTTAAATCTGGCTATCTCTGAAATTGGAATTTAATTTTTTTTCTTTTGCAAAACTTTTGTTTTTTAATTTATTTTACTTAAAATTACGTTATTTTTCAATCAATCGTATTTTTCAGATAAGCAAAACTTTTTATGAAGAATTACTTTTTCGTCTAAAATCAAAAATAAAAAAGTTGCCCATATGTTACTCATTTTCAACTTATTGACAATTAAATTACCTAGAAATTACACCTTGTACAAATAACTTTAACTAACTTTATATCTAATATTTTTGACTATCTTAGAAAATTTGATTTCTCATTTTTTTTTTGGTTAATAATTTTTTTAATAAGCAAATTTTTTTTTGATAAAATCAATAATAAAAAAGTTTTCCATGTGTTACCCAAATCCAAGCACACCATGAATAGCAAATTTCCAATGGCAGCCCTTATTATAGAAATAATAAGTCTACGAAATAAAAGGCATCGATGAAGCGCCGTGTGTTGAAAAGAGATAGAGCAAAGCAAGGTATACGGACGGTCAGCGAATATCTACAGGTCGCTCGCTTGGAGTCTTGGACGAAGGCGATCTCGATATTATAATAATAATTTATTATTGTTCCAGTGTATGGCGTGTCAATAAACATTTTTTTGCAGAATTGTGGTTTGTGGGGAGGAGGTAGAGTTGGCACCTTTCTGATAAAGGAAAACCGGCTTTTGTAGTTATACATTAGTAAAGTTTATACATTTTTAAAAAATAAACGTGCGTTTTACAACCAAGGGAGGGGGGAAATACGACGACTTAGAGCGTTGAAATTATTATATTAACTTTACTCAATAAAAACCTGGGTTTCTATTTTTTTTAGAATCGCGGTTTTATTTAAGCTTAATTATTTAAAACACCATCAAATAAATAAAATACTTTAGGAAACAAAACAACTCATTGTTCTTTATTTATTGCAAACAAGACACATTTAAAATATAAACTTTTTAATTGAGTTCAATTCCTAGCGTAGGTGTTTTTTTTTGACAAGAAAAAAAAATGTTTTTAAAAGCAGATTGCTTTGAGGTTAACTATACTTTTTTTTTTGGATGATAAAGTGTAACTAAATTAGAACAAGGATTGTTAAACGTAAGACTCGGCATGCGGCGAGACTCTTAGATGTTTGAAAAAAAGTGCATATAGGCCAGCGGATAATATAATACGTAATATTTTAGCGATATAAAGAGAGGGTATAGCAAATTTTTGTAACCACCTTCTACGGTATGTGAACTGGAACCCGGCCTAGTTGAAGCAAAACCGGTCTGGCCGGGCGAAAACCGGCCAGGTGGCAACCCTAGGAGGAGGAA